>JXCR01023092.1:338084-390369 GCA_002079205.1 Phalaenopsis hybrid cultivar
TTAAAAATTAATCAGGATGATAACAATAATGAATTTTTTAACGGGTAGATCTCATGATGAAAATGGAAACTCGCATACACACCTTTTTGGTATATATATATATATATGCGTAAAGCATTCAAATACATTTAATTCAAATAATTCGGCTTATCAATGCTCTTTAATATCTCTTCACTCTTACATATGCCACATTAATTATTCCCATACGAGTATTTTTAAGCCATATCATTGCAATGCTGGATTTGATAATTAGTATTATTCTCATTATCCAAGGTTTAAAAAAATTATCTTCCAGCCCATGCGATCTTTTTTTGTTGTCAATTTTTTCAAGATGTTCATGTTGATACTCCTTTTATTGATGAGGAATTTGAATTTGAATTTGAATTTGAGGATAATTATACTCCCAGTATTTGATTTTATTATTTAACTTGAGGTTAGGACTGAGATATTATTAAGGTCAATCCTAGGTTTTGGTTCGATGAAGTGCTTGAGCCTGATAATTATCGTGCCCAAGTCAAACTTTTTGGCTATATTTTGTTTATATAATCTAAGGATACATGCTTTTTATATTTTTATAATTTGCTTTATTTANATTAAGGTCAATCCTAGGTTTTGGTTCGATGAAGTGCTTGAGCCTGATAATTATCGTGCCCAAGTCAATCTTTTTGGCTATATTTTGTTTATATAATCTAAGGATACATGCTTTTTATATTTTTATAATTTGCTTTATTTAATCTTACTAAAGGTTTGGGTTTGTGTTTCTGTTATCATTAGAATCGTCTAATTCAGGGTGCATTTGGGGGAGCTTATTCACAGAACACCACCGACTGTTTGAATAAAGCGTTTTGAAGGCGTTTTTAAAAAGTCCTGCTCATTGTTTCTCTTAAACGCGGATCGCGGGTAGGACACGGCGATCCACATTTCGTTCGACCGATTTACAGTAAAGCCCTAACACTCGATTACGATCCACGACTCTCTGCCGTGACACTCGACTCTCGTTCGCCTCCTCCCGGACCGATCCGAGTCCCCTCACCACTCCTCTCCTCCTCCTCTTGCACGTCTCCATCATCTGATAGCTCCACGAACGATGGAGACGGTGGTGCATGGTGATCGATCAGCTTCTTCTTTTGTGAAGGAGGAAAATGTACTTTCTAAAGTAGATGCTCCGCTGATTCCGATGGTAGAATGCCGCATTTGCCAGGATGAGGATCATATCAAGAATCTGGAGACCCCCTGTTCTTGCAGCGGCAGTCTCAAGTTCTATTTTTATCATAGTTCTCCCTTTTTGTTGGATTGTTCGAATTTTATTGTTTGATTTGTTACTTCAACTCTTCTGGATGTTATTTTATGTTTGTTTGCTTGCTTAATTGACGCCATGCTTATTTCTTGCATAATCTAATATTTTCTGTTTTGGCAAGCCTTAATGTTCTCTGCTTTGTGAAGATGCCCTTTGTCCCTGGAGAATTTTTTAGAGCGATGCCTGGTCTTTTTCTTTAAATATTTCTACTGGTGCATGTATGGAATTATGCATCTCATGTATGTCTGTTTCTTGATAACTGGATGTGTGCATATTAGCACGAATTTTGGTTCAAGAATGTAGCTCAGATCTATTTCAATGCGCCAGACCTTGCTTAGCTCACGATATTTGATTGCATTTGCTAGACGTTAGGTGGAATGAATGATTCTGAGCTATCTTGTGTCGGGGTTAGATCAACTTGAGATTCGATCTTTAATAGCCCAACTTATGGTCTCTAATTTTGAAATTTTGATTGTATATTTTTAGTGTGTGTTGGCTAATAANAGATATTATTAAGGTCAATCCTAGGTTTTGGTTCGATGAAGTGCTTGAGCCTGATAATTATCGTGCCCAAGTCAATCTTTTTGGCTATATTTTGTTTATATAATCTAAGGATACATGCTTTTTATATTTTTATAATTTGCTTTATTTAATCTTACTAAAGGTTTGGGTTTGTGTTTCTGTTATCATTAGAATCGTCTAATTCAGGGTGCATTTGGGGGAGCTTATTCACAGAACACCACCGACTGTTTGAATAAAGCGTTTTGAAGGCGTTTTTAAAAAGTCCTGCTCATTGTTTCTCTTAAACGCGGATCGCGGGTAGGACCCTGCGATCCGCATTTCGTTCGACTGATTTACAGTAAAGCCCTAACACTCGATTACGATCCACGACTCTCTGCCCTGACACTCGACTCTCGTTCGCCTCCTCCCGGACCGATCCGAGTCCCCTCACCACTCCTTCCTCCTCCTCTTGCACGTCTCCATCATCTGATAGCTCCACGAACGATGGAGACGGTGGTGCATGGTGATCGATCAGCTTCTTCTTTTGTGAAGGAGGAAAATGTACTTTCTAAAGTAGATGCTCCGCTGATTCCGATGGTAGAATGCCGCATTTGCCAGGATGAGGATCATATCAAGAATCTGGAGACCCCCTGTTCTTGCAGCGGCAGTCTCAAGTTCTATTTTTATCATAGTTCTCCCTTTTTGTTGGATTGTTCGAATTTTATTGTTTGATTTGTTACTTCAACTCTTCTGGATGTTATTTTATGTTTGTTTGCTTGCTTAATTGACGCCATGCTTATTTCTTGCATAATCTAATATTTTCTGTTTTGGCAAGCCTTAAAGTTCTCTGCTTTGTGAAGATGCCCTTTGTCCCTGGAGAATTTTTTAGAGCGATGCCTGGTCTTTTTCTTTAAATATTTCTACTGGTGCATGTATGGAATTATGCATCTCATGTATGTCTGTTTCTTGATAACTGGATGTGTGCATATTAGCACGAATTTTGGTTCAAGAATGTAGCTCAGATCTATTTCAATGCGCCAGACCTTGCTTAGCTCACGATATTTGATTGCATTTGCTAGACGTTAGGTGGAATGAATGATTCTGAGCTATCTTGTGTCGGGGTTAGATCAACTTGAGATTCGATCTTTAATAGCCCAACTTATGGTCTCTAATTTTGAAATTTTGATTGTATATTTTTAGTGTGTGTTGGCTAATAAGAAGGTTAAAATCATATAACTTTTTGTTTTGGGCCTTGCTTACGCACATTTTGAAATGACCCATTATTGCGACCTGCTGCGGTTTACAGGGTTGAGATTGATGATTTGCTAGAAAAGAGGTGAATGGACCTTTCCACTTTGAGTTTCATCATGTCGTGTTGCAATAATTGTAGTGATAACTCATGTTTCTGAACCTTGCATGGGTGATCTAAGGGTCATATAGCATACGAATCATACTTTTATTGAAGTTGCAATTTGGCAGATCTATGTTTAGCTGACTTGTTAGCTTAGAGCTGATTGACACCTACTAGATAGTGACCTGAGGCAGTTTGGGACAATACAATGTACTGATATGCTTCTGATGGAGCCTAATTTTGGAAAAGTATATGGTAGAGGGAGCTACAACCTTATTTGGTAGAAATGTGAAGACCTTCATTCAATATAAAATTAGTATGATTGAAGAGCTATGTATTGTTATTTTTTGCAGCACTGCGAATGATAGGTACTGAGATAATGGTAGACAATGTAATTCTATAGTGCCTGTCTTTACCTCTAGTGCTCGGGATTAGGAAATGTTTACTTTTGCATATTCATGTCATTTACTTGTTTGGGTACATTGTTATTCCCACGGCATGCACAACCCAAGTGGTATACCATCTTTCACACAATAGCCATCATCTATGTCATTTACTTGTTTGGGTACATTGTTATTCCCACGGCATGCACAACCCAAGTGGTATACCATCTTTCACAC
Organism: Phalaenopsis hybrid cultivar; assembly: GCA_002079205.1. Classification (NCBI taxonomy): domain Eukaryota; kingdom Viridiplantae; phylum Streptophyta; class Magnoliopsida; order Asparagales; family Orchidaceae; genus Phalaenopsis; species Phalaenopsis hybrid cultivar. The sequence continues at coordinate 341,854 of JXCR01023092.1, forward strand.
AATAGCCATCATCTGGTTTCATCTGGAATGTGGGTTCGGTAGGACATTCTACGCATAGAAATACACCACCCTATGTTTGTTAGTACTAGATGGGTTTAATTAGTTCTAAAATATTTTTAAAGGGGTAGAGATTGCAGTTTTGTTGAAAATATAATAACTTCTGCGTGCCAGATTGTTTATTTACCTTAAAAAAAATTATAAATCAGCTGTTTACAAAACACACAAATCAAATAACTAAACAACTTATCCAAAATAGGGGCAGAATGATCATTATCCAAAATCAGCTATTTTCTAAACTCACAAACCAAACAGACAGACAGCTTATTCGGATCAGCGGCTTATCACCAGATTATAAAGATAAACAACTTATCTGGATAAGCTGGATAAAATGCAGCTGCCCCAAACAGACCCTCAATGTTGATTTGCATTTCAAAGATTTCACTTATGTTTAATGAAGTTTGGAGCCGCTTAACACCCAATTCACCAAATTTCTATTGGTTCTTTGGACTTCCTCCTGTTAACTCTTCAATCAAATGACTTATAGGCGTCATCACGTTCTCCTTGCTTTCCTTCTGTGAGCATTTTAGGATGAGAGTTCTTTGCTATTCGAATTAATTGATGCTTGGTAATTCAACTAATTTAGCCTTTTTTTTCCAGATGCTGATTAGAACGAGTAAAATACAACCACAAAATAACTGAATTGACTAAGCTTTCTGGTTTTCTTAAATTCACTTTCATTTTTGGAGGAATTTCCTATAAATTTTATTTAGTTTGTTTAATTAGGTTGAATTATCTTTGTATAATATGGTGTTTAAATTTATACGTATGTTTGATTTGAGTCCAGTTTAATTTCTAATAGGATTATATTTGTATACAATTATTGGACATTATCTTTCTTTTATTTTTATAATAGGAGTAGATGATTGATTTAATACAAATTATTTGTATTGCCAATTGAGCATCATCATGGTCCAACAAAGTTCTTTATGTGATCAATTTTGGCTAATTTAGGCTGTATGTCCTTTTGAAGATCATTGCTAGAAGATTATATGGCTATAACCTCTGTGATTCTGCATACTTTGCAAAAATATTTTCAATCATATGCTTTGTCTTGAGTAGTGAGTGTATGCTTCACTATTGTTGTATTGGCTGTGTTTTCAGGTACTCCATAACAAAAGCTATTTGCATTGCGTTTGTTATGTCCTTCTTCTCCGTCTTTGACGTTCCTGTGTTTTGGCCCATACTTCTTTGTTACTGGATTGTTCTTTTCTTCTTGACAATGAAGCGGCAGATTATGCACATGATCAAATACAAGTATATTCCATTCAATACAGGGAAGCAGGTGAGAGCTGTGCATTATTTCTTGTGATATTTTTAATGTCTCAATTCAAAAATTCTTTTACCTAGCTTATAAACACCCCGAGAGAGATGGGATGACTTGTTTTGTTTGTTTTTTTTTAATTTTTAGTTTTGGTTCAAAATGCACACATTCAAGCACGTAGAAGTAATTAGATATTAAATCAATTAAATTAAAACACTTACAATACTCTACACATGTAGGTATTCAAAATCCAGATGTGTTAGGCTATTATGTGATTGATCTAATTTCTTGCACAATAAATACAATATCTCACTCTAGACTATTTGCACATAAATTTGTAAATAATTAAATCAACAACTTAATAGTGCAGGCATACAAACGTGTTGAGGTGTTGAGCTTCCAAAACCTCATATTTGTCTATAAAAATAACGATGATCTAAAGATGTGTATTAATGTCCAAGAGTAATCTTAGAGTACAAGTAAATGAATCTATCATGGAAGATTTACTTACCTACCTCACAATTCTTATATATTTACATATTTAACACCTTAACCACAATTTTTACATTTATACCCTTAACCAAAATTTTTACATTTATACCATTTGTATTTGAAACGTTGGATTTCACTTTTTAAAGTTAATAATAGTGGTAGTTTTGATGTGATTTGAAAGATTCAAGTGTGTACCGGTAAAAATCAAAAGGTGTTAGATATGTATATATGTAAAAATTGTGTGTTCTTTATGTAAATGCCCCATCTATTATACACAAACACAAGCATGTGATTCATGATTCTCTGTATAACATTTTTTGCATCCAAATTAAATAAATAAACAAAAAGGTAAACCTACACTGCAGAGCAAATTTGGCATGACAAACTTTTGTATGGCTATTAGGATTCCATTTACGACTTGCTACAAGTTAAACCAGTTGATTCAAGGGCAAGAACGCATCTTGTTCTTATAGGAGTGTTTTAGTTAAAGCTTTGTAAATTAAGAGTTTTTTCAAGTTCTTCAAGAAACGGCACAATATTAAAAATAGAAATTACATAGCCGAAGTTTTCCTGAACTTTAGTGGTGATTTTCAACGAAGAACAAATAATTTGTTCAATTAATCTCTGAACTAAATTTTTCTAGATACAATGTAATACAAAATACAAAATATAAGAAACTTGGAGAGATTGATGGAGAGACGTCATCTCTATGAAGCCTAAAAATCTCTGACTATGGATGAAATCTTTTTAAATTTTCTCCAAAAAATTGATAAAAATCATGAAAACCTTTTTTGAAGATTTTTTCTTTTATCCACATTTTTTTCTTAACATCTTTTACCTATAGGTAAAGAAATCCTTTAAACATATTCAAAAAATTTCTTTAATAATCATCAAAGCTTCCCGAAACACCCTTTAACCTAGCAGTTCTTAGGTTGAGGCGGGGGCAGTGCTCTGACATGTTATGGCTAAATTGAGCTGCCTTCGACATTTACTATTTTGACCAGGTTAGCAATATTACAATTAATATTTTGAAAATTACTATAAATTTATTTTTAATCCAAAATATGTCTTATAATCTATGAACTTATATCTAAACAATTAAATGAATCCAATGGAGTATAACTAAGCTCAAATTTATTAAGTTTAACATATTTAAAGTAATCATAACGCTGGACTGGTTTTGTTATCATCAAACTAATAATTAGCCTCACATCAATCACCTATGTTCATGGTTTTATCAATAAGGATATGAGGTGAAAAATCAATGCAGTGGGAGGAGTCACGTAATGTTGCCCCATCTAATTTCTTGCACAATATTTTGTCGAGTTCTTTTGTTTTGTCTCATTTATTTTGCTCCAAATCATCATTATTAGATCAAGTAATTTTGCTTGTTGCCACACCTCTGAACATTTTATTAGTTCCATCTTTAAAGAATTTATCAGATGCACAAACTAATCCGTGATTGCATTTCTGAAAGAGAAAATACATCAGCTATGGTGATCCTTGCTGTCAATTAAGCATTATAGCACCTGGTCTTTACTTCTTAATATCCTTTCCCTTGAACCGAACCTTGTATGCCACCGATACTTTTAGGGAAATTTACATGCATGCCACTCAATTCCTCTCTATTTACATATCTAACACCTAAACTTCAATTTTTACATACATACCACCTTTACATATGCGTGTAAAAATGGTGTTATTTTTTTTTAAATTTGTCAGATCAAGATTGCTTCTTAATTGAAAGAAAAGTAAATTGGGTTAAGATATCCGATTTGTCTTGGAAGTTCCTCAAACCACATTTCTGTAACATTCTCCCCCACTAAAAATCAAATATATCTATATATATATATATATATATATATATATATATATATATATATATATATATATATATATATANATGTCATTTACTTGTTTGGGTACATTGTTATTCCCACGGCATGCACAACCCAAGTGGTATACCATCTTTCACACAATAGCCATCATCTGGTTTCATCTGGAATGTGGGTTCGGTAGGACATTCTACGCATAGAAATACACCACCCTATGTTTGTTAGTACTAGATGGGTTTAATTAGTTCTAAAATATTTTTAAAGGGGTAGAGATTGCAGTTTTGTTGAAAATATAATAACTTCTGCGTGCCAGATTGTTTATTTACCTTAAAAAAAATTATAAATCAGCTGTTTACAAAACACACAAATCAAATAACTAAACAACTTATCCAAAATAGGGGCAGAATGATCATTATCCAAAATCAGCTATTTTCTAAACTCACAAACCAAACAGACAGACAGCTTATTCGGATCAGCGGCTTATCACCAGATTATAAAGATAAACAACTTATCTGGATAAGCTGGATAAAATGCANTACATTGTTATTCCCACGGCATGCACAACCCAAGTGTTATACCATCTTTCACACAATAGCCATCATCTGGTTTCATCTGTTTTCATCTGGAGTGTGGGTTCGGTAGGACATTCTACGCATAGAAATACACCACCCTATGTTTGTTAGTACTAGAGGGGTTTAATTAGTTCTAAAATATTTTTAAAGGGGTAGAGATTGCAGTTTTGTTGAAAATATAATAACTTCTGCGTGCCAAATTATTTATTTACCTTAAAAAAAATTATAAATCAGCTCTTTACAAAACACACAAACCAAATAACTAAACAACTTATCCAAAATAGGGGCAGAATGATCATTTATCCAAAATCAGTTGTTTTCTAAACTCACAAACCAAACAGACAGACAGTTTATTCGGATCAGCGGCTTATCACCAGATTATAAAGATAAACAACTTATCTGGATAAGCTGGATAAAATGCAGCTGCCCCAAACAGACCCTCAATGTTGATTTGCATTTCAAAGATTTCACTTATGTTTAATGAAGTTTGGAGCCGCTTAACACCCAATTCACCAAATTTCTATTGGTTCTTTGGACTTCCTCCTGTTAACTCTTCAATCAAATGACTTATAGGCGTCATCACGTTCTCCTTGCTTTCCTTCTGTGAGCATTTTAGGATGAGAGTTCTTTGCTATTCGAATTAATTGATGCTTGGTAATTCAACTAATTTAGCCTTTTTTTTCCAGATGCTGATTAGAACGAGTAAAATACAACCACAAAATAACTGAATTGACTAAGCTTTCTGGTCTTCTTAAATTCACTTTCATTTTTGGAGGAATTTCCTATAAATTTTATTTAGTTTGTTTAATTAGGTTGAATTATCTTTGTATAATATGGTGTTTAAATTTATACGTATGTTTGATTTGAGTCCAGTTTAATTTCTAATAGGATTATATTTGTATACAATTATTGGACATTATCTTTCTTTTATTTTTATAATAGGAGTAGATGATTGATTTAATACAAATTATTTGTATTGCCAATTGAGCATCATCATGGTCCAACAAAGTTCTTTATGTGATCAATTTTGGCTAATTTAGGCTGTATGTCCTTTTGAAGATCATTGCTAGAAGATTATATGGCTATAACCTCTGTGATTCTGCATACTTTGCAAAAATATTTTCAATCATATGCTTTGTCTTGAGTAGTGAGTGTATGCTTCACTATTGTTGTATTGGCTGTGTTTTCAGGTACTCCATAACAAAAGCTATTTGCATTGCGTTTGTTATGTCCTTCTTCTCCGTCTTTGACGTTCCTGTGTTTTGGCCCATACTTCTTTGTTACTGGATTGTTCTTTTCTTCTTGACAATGAAGCGGCAGATTATGCACATGATCAAATACAAGTATATTCCATTCAATACAGGGAAGCAGGTGAGAGCTGTGCATTATTTCTTGTGATATTTTTAATGTCTCAATTCAAAAATTCTTTTACATAGCTTATAAACACCCCGAGAGAGATGGGATGACTTTTTTTGTTTGTTTTTTTTTTAATTTTTAGTTTTGGTCCAAAATGCACACATTCAAGCACGTAGAAGTAATTAGATATTAAATCAATTAAATTAAAACACTTACAATACTCTACACATGTAGGTATTCAAAATCCAGATGTGTAGGCTATTATGTGATTGATCTAATTTCTTGCACAATAAATACAATATCTCACTCTAGACTATTTGCACATAAATTTGTAAATAATTAAATCAACAACTTAATAGTGCAGGCATACAAACGTGTTGAGGTGTTGAGCTTCCAAAACCTCATATTTGTCTATAAAAATAACGATGATCTAAAGATGTGTATTAATGTCCAAGAGTAATCTTAGAGTACAAGTAAATGAATCTATCATGGAAGATTTACTTACGTACCTCACAATTCTTATATATTTACATATTTAACACCTTAACCACAATTTTTACATTTATACCCTTAACCAAAATTTTTACATTTATACCATTTGTATTTGAAACGTTGGATTTCACTTTTTAAAGTTAATAATAGTGGTAGTTTTGATGTGATTTGAAAGATTCAAGTGTGTACCGGTAAAAATCAAAAGGTGTTAGATATGTATATATGTAAAAATTGTGTGTTCTTTATGTAAATGCCCCATCTATTATACACAAACACAAGCATGTGATTCATGATTCTCTGTATAACATTTTTTGCATCCAAATTAAATAAATAAACAAAAAGGTAAACCTACACTGCAGAGCAAATTTGGCATGACAAACTTTTGTATGGCTATTAGGATTCCATTTACGACTTGCTACAAGTTAAACCAGTTGATTCAAGGGCAAGAACGCATCTTGTTCTTATAGGAGTGTTTTAGTTAAAGCTTTGTAAATTAAGAGTTTTTTCAAGTTCTTCAAGAAACGGCACAATATTAAAAATAGAAATTACATAGCCGAAGTTTTCCTGAACTTTAGTGGTGATTTTCAANAATTTGGAATGACAAACTTTTATATGGCTATTAGGATTCCATTTACGACTTGCTACACGTTAAACCAGTTGATTCAAGGGCAAGAACGCAACTTGTTCTTATAGGAGTGTTTAGTTAAAGCTTTGTAAATTAAGAGTTTTTTCAAGTTCTTCAAGAAATGGCACAATATTAAAAATAGAAATTACATAGCCGAAGTTTTCCTGAACTTTAGTGGTGATTTTCAACGAAGAACAAATAATTTGTTCAATTAATCTCTGAACTAAATTTTTCTAGATACAATGTAATACAAAATACAAAATATAAGAAACTTGGAGAGATTGATGGAGAGACGTCATCTCTATGAAGCCTAAAAATCTCTGACTATGGATGAAATCTTTTTAAATTTTCTCCAAAAAATTGATAAAAATCATGAAAACCTTTTTTGAAGATTTTTTCTTTTATCCACATTTTTTTCTTAACATCTTTTACCTATAGGTAAAGAAATCCTTTAAACATATTCAAAAAATTTCTTTAATAATCATCAAAGCTTCCCGAAACACCCTTTAACCTAGCAGTTCTTAGGTTGAGGCGGGGGCAGTGCTCTGACATGTTATNATCTTTTTAAATTTTCTCCAAAAAAATGATAAAAATCATGAAAACCCTTTTTGAAGATTTTTTCTTTCATCCACATTTTTTTCTTAACATTTTTTACCTATAGGTAAAGGAATCCTTTAAACATATCCAAAAAATTTCTTTAATAATCACCAAAGCTTCCCGAAACACCCTTTAACCTAGCAGTTCTTAGGTTGAGGCGGGGGCAGTGCTCTGACATGTTATGGCTAAATTGAGCTGCCTTCGACATTTACTATTTTGACCAGGTTAGCAATATTACAATTAATATTTTGAAAATTACTATAAATTTATTTTTAATCCAAAATATGTCTTATAATCTATGAACTTATATCTAAATAATTAAATGAATCCAATGGAGTATAACTAAGCTCAAATTTATTAAGTTTAACATATTTAAAGTAATCATAACGCTGGACTAGTTTTGTNGTTTTTGCTTTCTGAAGCGAGCCTTTGTAGATAAAATATACCTTTATGCAATGGCCATGTAGTTTGATTCGTGNGATGATCAGCTGCCTTGTTTTCCATTAAACAGAAGTACACAGGGAAGAAGGGTTCAACAAGCAGCAATTTAGCACGGGATTGATAAACAGAGAGGGAGGCAGGCAATGGGTTGCTTGATTCTAAATTCTATAAATTTAAAGCTCTCACAACTGGCTTGAAAGTTTTAAATTGAAAGCATCAACCTGATCTTAACAAATTGCTTGCCCAACAGGAAAGCTCGTCTTCCTAAATGGACGGTTGGGAAACAGATCTATTCTTTTCTTTTGAATCATCATTTTTTTTTTGCTTTCTGAAGCGAGCCTTTGTAGATAAAATATACCTTTATGCAATGGCCATGTAGTTTGATTCGTGGGCTTCTTGTTAAAGATTACATTGAAGTTCTTAATTTTGCATGACATTTACGTGTAAACTGCTATTTTCGCCAACTAATTTTATTCAAAAATTTCCGTTCTCAGCGCTTTGAATCTTAAAGTTTTGAATGTTTATGAATATTTCTCATAATTTTCATCGATATGATGGTTGTTGCAAATGTTTGTAATGATAAATTTTAATTTCTCTTAAAAAAATAAACTGCATAATTAAATATTTAAAGTTTATGGTATCATTTTATAAAGTTTCAAATGTAATTCGGGTGCTNAGAATTTTTCTCATAATTTTCATCGATATGATCGTTGTTGCAAATTTTTGTAACGATAAATTTTAATTTCTCTTAAAATAATAAACTGCATAATTAAATATTTAAAGTTTATGGTATCATTTTATAAAGTTTCAAATGTAATTCGGGTGCTCTTCCTGAACACACGACTATACTAGTCTAAGATAAATATGGAGATTTACATACATAGCACTATGAATGCATTTGTTTATCAATTTAACATTCAAGTTTTTGCTGTAATTTTTTGACATATTTGTTGTGGAACTATAATAGACTTTCATATGCCACCAATCTCATTATAAACAAAATACATCCCTATTTCTTTCACACTTTTTTTTTTGTTGGGATTTTGAATAGAATAATAAAATGTATACATTACATATGTAAATAGAATTTTTATTCTGTGTTTTTATAGTTTTTATAATAATAATTAGGAAGCTTTACGTTACATAACACTTAATTTCTATGTATTTACTTATTTAACATCAATATTTTAATATTTACATACTAATCATATATATTTATATATTCGATTTGATCGGCAATCTACGAATGTGTTACGGGCGGTATGGCAAAGTATTTGATTTTTTAGTAGATTAAATAAAAATGAAAGCCGAGTTAGTCTGACGACGGATTTTAAAAAATATATTTTTTTATTACTATAATAAAAAATAATTATTGAATTTAATTAAATATATCTCCAATGTTGTTCTAATTATGCTAATTAATAATTAATAATTTACTAAATTAACTGAGTATTAATTTTAAAANAAACTATACTGGACTTTCATATGCCACCAATCTCATTATAAACAAAATACATCCCTATTTTGTTTCACACTTTTTTTTTTTGTTGGGATTTTGAATAGAATAATAAAATGTATACATTACATATGTAAATAGAATTTTTATTCTGTGTTTTTATAGTTTTTATGATAATAATTAGGAAGCTTTACGTTATATAACACTCAAGTTCTATGTATTTACTTATTTAACATCAATATTTTAATATTCACATACTAATCATATATATTTATATATTCGATTTGATCGGCAATCTACGAATCTGTTACGGGCGGTATGACAAAGTATTTGATTTTTTAGTAGATCCAATAAAAATGAAAGCCGAGTTAGTCTGACGACGGATTTTAAAAAATATATTATTTTATTACTATAATAAAAAATAATTATTGAATTTAATTAAATATACCTCCAATGTTGTTCTAATTATGCTAATTAATAATTAATAATTTACTAAATTAACTGAGTATTAATTTTAAAAGTATTCAACTAATTACTTATTAAATAAATGAATTATTCATTATATTAATAAAGAATTACTTGAAATTTAAATTATTTAATTTACTATTAAATAAGTATATCTCAATTTATTTAATTATTATTGAATTAACAAGCTAATATTTAAGTAATTATTATTATTCTATTAAAATAATAAGATTAATTTAAATATAAAATAAAATAAAATCATCTATCCCTCTTTCCCTCTCTCTCTCTCCCCGAAAACCTCGCCTACTTCACCCCCCTTCTCCCGGGAAAAAATTTGCCTACGTAAAATGCACGCAGCGATGCGTGCGATATCCAATCAAAAGACGTCACATAATCTTTGGCGGGCCCCACTGCATTAAATAAATATAATAAATCGAAATATATTTGTACGTGACCTGTTACCCGGCCCGTGGTATAACCCGTTTGTACGTTGAAATGTAACTCCGATATACCCTTCGTATATCTCCCGCGGTCGCCTGTTGTAACCCGCTTGCAACCGAGATATACTAGCCATGTACCTTCCGCGGTACAGGTCCATGTAACACTTTTGTAACCGGAGTATACCCAAGATATACCTTCCGTGGTTCAGGGTCCTGTAACGCGCTGGTAACCATGATATACCTCAGCTATACTCCTGCGAGGGCGTAACCTGCTTGAAACCTCGGAAGTAGATCTGCACTATCGCTGTAACTCATGATATACCTCAGATATACCTTCCGCGGTAAAGAAAATGTAACGCGATGGTAAGTTTTTTGTAACATGCTTGTAACCTTACGGTTATACCGCTGGTGTAACCTGCCTGAAACCTCCATATAACGCTGAACCGCTGGTATACATGTATTGTAACCTCTTAATTACAATTTGTAACCTTCTTTTAACCTCAATAAATCGAGTTTTATAACCTCGGTAAAAGGTAGAAACCTCCACAGTCACTCTTCATTTTCGAAAACAGGCAATCACGCGTGCTAGGGTTTTCGTCGTCGTCTTCCTTTCGCAGAGAGTGTGGATTGCTTTGAAGAAGGAACACTAAAATGGAAGAGGTCAGCGGCGAGACCACAAAGACTACTTTGGTAGAGACCAACGTCGCGAAATTCGGAGAGGCTGAGAAATCCTAATGCGAGGAGGCACCGCAAACGGTCAAAGGTGGCCGTAAGGAGAAGAATGGGTCAATGAAGAAGAAAGATATTGAATATAGGTAATTTTTAGGGTTTCATTTGGAATATGTAAAGCTCAGGGTTTCATTTCGAATATTTATAGCTTGGTGGTTATGTTTTAGGTGCAAGCTTAGAATTTAAATTTGAAATTCATCCTTTTATTGTCATTTGATATTAACAAATTATGATGTATTATTGTAGGTTATTTAGCGCAAAATCAATGAACTGCAGGTGCCGTCCATCTGGAGTATGAGAAGTCCCTGATAAGGTTCGACCATCAGTGGACGAGGAAACATGGACTAAATTGGAAGCACTGAATTTAGCTCAGTTTTTTGATCTCCCGCCACACCCTCAAGATCATATTCTGACAATGCACATAATAAATTGTTGGAATATTGATCGAATGACATTCCACCTTGGAGGAAAAGTGCAAAAATTTTATGCTGACGAGGTTGCACTCCTGATTGGCATGCCAAATAGAGGTTTCCCTGCATACTGGAGTAATGTCCCGCCAGCTAGGATGGATGTGCGACAAGTGAAGACTGCACTACTAAACTATTCACCAAAGGAGTCCTCGAATACCCTTTTACAATTATTAATAAAGTTTTTAATGCCAAATTTACTTTTTCCCTCAAGTAACTTCAGAATGTCAAAAGAGTTGTCATGTATTTTTGAGGATGTTGAGTCATTTACAACTAATAACTGGTCAGCAACTGCATGTAATTTTTTGATCAAACAATTCAATATCCGTGCCACGGAAATAAAGAAAGATCAGCCGTTGGGATACATCACTGATTTTGTATTCCTTCTAACGGTTATTATTATTCATATAAGTTATGAAATTTAATATTAATATAATTAACATCATTTATTAATTAATTGCAGTAAATTATTGTATCATGTTTCATGCAGCTGTGGTTTTATGAGCATAGCTCCTTAGTCCTCCCAGCAGTGCCTGAGATTAGCCCAAGAATGCTGAGGTGGCCAGTTAACATAAAGTGAAATTTGGTTAAGATCCAACTAGCCTTTAAGAGGCTGACAGTCACCGAAATGAGTTAGTTATTTATTTATTCCATATACATTCTTATTATAATTTTGTTATAAATTCATTGTGTTTGACTCTATTTATTGCATTGCAGGTTTATGATTATTTCATTGAAATAAAAGACAGCGAACATGAATTACTTGCCCTAGCTCGTGAAGATACATCCAACCCCAAGAAGCATCTCCCACAACGGGAGACTCAATCCCAACCACAGTCTCCCACATTCATTTCTGTTTCTGATATAGTTCCTTATCGCAGCGATCCATAACCAACACATGCTCACACATGTATAGATACCAACCCTCCTATTATTGGTCTCCAAGATGCATGCACTACTTAGAGATCATCATAAATTGTTCATAGACTTCAAAGGCAAAGTTGACAATCGTCTTTTAAATATAGAGAATACAATTAAATAAATAAAAGTTGAAGTTGCTTGTTTACATAAAGTAATAAAATAACATGGTGGAAAATTACCATTGAAACGGGCCACAACTTCCTCACTAGGTAGCTTAATTCCGAGGATTAAAGTCAGAGAGGATAGAAGAAAACGACAACTCAGTTCCCCCTACATGGTATTTGAAATAAAAAAGAAAAGCAAACCAGCACAGACAATTAATAAGGAGATTGAAGAGGTATATACATTTCAAACTCATGATGAAATTCAAATCTTCTCTAACTAATATAATTAACATCATCTATTAATTAATAGGTTGGAGGTATGAATAAAGGTGAAGCAGACCAATCGCATCATTCGCCGTCTGTCAAAGAAGAGACTGAGGATGTAAATAAGGGGGAATCAATACCTTTAGAGCCTACTATGAACGATGATATTATTGTTGATCAACCAACTGCAGATAATAAGGAGGAGACAAAATTAGAGGAGAAAGAGGAGGATCAGGAACATGTGGAAACACATTATGTTGATGAAAATTATCCTGATAAGGTATATATTTTTTCTTTATTAGTTTCTATAAATAATTTTAATATTTAAACTATACAGTATCATTTCCTTATTTTATAGGTTTGTCCAGCACCACTTGTGGTTGATTTTCCTGCTAGAGAACAAATTCCAAATTATATGCGGGAATCAATCGACGTTTGTTGTAGCAAATTCACCGACTTGTCAGTGTGTTATTTTATTAAATTGCTTTATATGTCATACTTTCGTATAAATTTGACTCAACCTTCATATGTTTGAAGGGCAGAGGTGATTTAGTTATTAATATGGGACATGTGTCCTTAACACGACGCTATCTAGATGAACTCCTCAAGGTGGGTTGGTTGGGAAACGAGCAGGTCGATTGTTTTGCAATGTTGATGGAGACTAAAAGATGTGAAACACCACAATTATATAAATCTTACTTATATAACTCTCCATGCCACTGGGTAAATTTTCGCTTACATTTCTCCTGTAACGTACCTTAATACATCTAACACACCAACCTTATTCTTATGTGACATGTCTCTCCTTTTATACAGCTGTATAAAGTTGGAAATGTTAAAAGATTTGTAGAGCACATTACAACCGCAACTGTTGCGTACGCTGAGTTGATTTTACTTCCAATAATAAATAATCAGCATTAAAAATTACTGGTTGGGGCAATAAAGGAGCGTAGATGGAGATTTTACGACTTCTTACCAAATAGAATGCATATGAATATCACCGACGCCGTTGTAAGTAATTGTATTTACTACTTAGTGGTAGTGAAGTTGATTTTACGACTCATATTTAATTTCAAATAATTTTGTAGATTAAACATTTTTGGAATGATGCTGGCCAAGCTTTCGAATTTGATATGAGAAAATGGCTGATACATATAGTCAGGGGCATACCAGTACAAAACAACAATTTTGACTGTGGAATATTTGTATGTAAATATATAAAAGTAATACTGCAAAAGAATAAAGCTGATTGGAAAGAATACTTTGAATGACATAAGTCTATGTCACTATTTAGAGCATAAATGGGGTAAGAGATATGCAAATTTACTTTATCAAGAACATGATCACATGTTTATGTCTATTACCATTTAACCCTTTAATCACCCAAGGAATCATCATTTTTGGTAAAGTTATGAAGGAATGACATAGTTTTCTTTGTTTATAATGCAGATCCTGCTTTCACCCAAGAAGCATGCTCATTAACTGTAATGTAGATCCAGTTTTCGCTTTTAAATACATCTACACCTTCATAAAAAAAGAGTTTTCTTTGTTTGCATACATTCTTTGTTTATAAATACATGCTCTATTCCTTTTAATACTGGGTAGTTTCTTTTAATCAGTACCTCTTCGCTCTTAAATACATGCTTTGTTTATAATGCAGATCCAGCTTTCACCCAAGAAGCATGCTCATTAACTGTTCGCTCTTAAATACATGCACTGGGTAGTTCCTTTTAATTGGCATTGGCTATGGTGGATTTGTTTGTAATGCAGATCCGGTTTTAGCTTTTAAATACATCTACACCTTCATACAAACATAATTTTCTTTGTTTGTATACATGCTTTTTTTCATAAACACATGCTTTGTTCCTTTTAATACTGGGTAGTTCCTGTTAATCAGTATCCGTTCGTTCTTAAATACATGCTTTGTTTATAATGCAGATCCAGCTTTCAACCAAGAAACATGCTTTTAATACTTTCCATCTTGAGATTCTGTAGCTTTCGTTGATTTCCATTGTTTCCTGAATTCGCATGTGATACATGGCTATGATTTTGAGAACTATGCCAGAAGAGAGATTATGAATTGGCGTTGGCATAACCTGTTGAGTTCTGCTTCAAAAGCCAGCCTTTGGACTTAAAGAAAGACTATATCAAAATTTTTTTGTTGAACTATTTTTTAAAATTAAAGCAGTTATAAATTTTAGCCGATGATCAATTTTTGTATAACCTGCAGCGATGATCTATTCTAATTTCTTAATTTGTGTAGGCACAAAAGCAGCTTTTAAAGGACGCGTGTTGCAGGTCTTCAAATTTATTGTCGGGGGAGCAACAGGGCTGATTATATACATTGATGAATAGTTTTAGAAAGCTCGTTGCTGATGGACAGTCTTAGATTTATTTTTTCTAACAATGTAATATACTTTTTAGCATATGTATAGTTGTTGATCTGTTAATGGATATCGGCTGGATNCTCTCTGCCCGAAAACCTCGCCTACTTCACCCCCCTTCTCCCGGGAAAAAATTTGTCTACGTAAAATGCACGCAGCGATGCGTGTGATATCCAATCAAAAGACGACACATAATCTTTGGCGGGCCCCACTACATTAAATAAATATAATAAATCAAAATATATCCGCGCGTGACCCGTTACTCGGCCAGTGGTGTAACCCGTTTGTACGTTGAAATATAACTTCGATATACCCTTCGTATATCTCCCGCGGTCGACTGCTGTAACTCGCTTGCAATCGAGATATACTAGCAATGTACCTTCCGCGGTACAGGTCCATGTAACGCTCTTATAACCGGAGTATACCCAAGATATACCTTCCGTGGTTCAGGGTCCTGTAACACGCTTGTAACCATGATATACCTCAACTATACTCCTGCGCGGGCGTAACCTGCCTGAAACCGCGGAAGTAGATTTGTACTATCGCTGTAACTCGTGATATACCCCGGATATACCTTCTGTGGTAAAGAAAAATGTAACGCGACGGTAAGTTTTTTGTAACCTGCTTGTAACCTTACGGTTATACCGCTGGTGTAACCTGCCTGAAACCGCCATATAACGCTAAACCGCCGGTATACTCGTATTGTAACCTCTTAATTACAATTTGTAACATTCTTATAACCTCAATAAATCGAGTTTTATAACCTCGGTAAAAGGTAGAAACCTCCACAGTCACTCTTCATTTTCGAAAACAGACAATCACGCGTGCTAGGGTTTTCGTCGTCGTCTTCCTTTCGCAGAGAGTGTGAATTGCTTCGGAGAAGGAACACTAAAATGGAAGAGGTCAGTGGCGAGACCACAAAGACTACTTTGGTAGAAACCAACGTCGCGGAGTTCGGAGAGGCTAAGAAACCCGAATGCGAGGAGGCACCGCAAACGGTCAAAGGCGGTCGTACGGAAAAGAATGAGTCAACGAAGAAGAAAGATATTGAATATAGGTAATTTCTAGGGTTTCATTTGGAATATGTAAAGCTCAGGGTTTCATTTCGCATATTTATAGCTTGGTGGTTATGTTTTAGGTGCAAGCTTAGAATTTAAATTTGAAATTCATCCTTTTATTATCATTTGATATTAACCCATTATGATGTATTGTTGTAGGTTATTTAGCGCAAAATCAATGAACTGCAGGTGCCGTCCATCTGGAGTACGAGAAGTCCTTGATAAGATTCGACCATCAATGGACGAGGAAACATGGACTAAATTGGAAGCACTGAATTTAGCTCAGTTTTTTGATCTCCCACCACGCCCTCAAGATCATATTCTGACAATGCACATAATAAATTGTTGGAATATTGATCGAATGTCATTCCACCTCGGAGGAAAAAAACTAAAATTTTATGCTGACGAGGTTGTACTCCTGATTGGCATGCCAAATATAGGTTTCCCTGTATACTGGAGTAATGCCCCGCTAGTTAGGATGGATGCGCGACAAGTAAAGACTGCACTACTAAACTATTCACCAAAGGAGTCCTCAAATACCCTTTTACAATTATTAATAAAGTTTTTAATGTCAAATTTACTTTTTCCCTCAAGTAACTTCAGAATGTCAAAAGAGTTGTCCTGTATTTGTGAGGATGTTGAGTCATTTACAGCTTATAACTGGCCAACAACTGCATGTAATTTTCTGACCAAACAATTCAATATCTATGCCACAAAAATAAAGAAAGATCAGTCGTTGGGATACATCACTGGTTTTATATTCCTTATAACGGTTAGTATTATTCATATAAGTTATGAAATTTAATATTAATATAATTAACATCATTTATTAATTAATTGCAGTAAATTATTGTATCATGTTTCATGCAGCTGTGGTTTTATGAGCATACCTCCTTAGTCCTCCCAACAGTGCCTGAGATTAGGCCAAGAATGTTGAGGTGGCCAGTTAACATAAAGTGGAATTTGGTTAAGATCCAACTAGCCTTTAAGAGGCTGACAATCACTGAGGTGAGTTAGTTATTTATTTATTCCATATACAATCTTATTATAATTTTGTTATAAATTCATTGTGTTTGACTCTATTTATTGCATTGCAGGTTTATGATTATTTCATTGAAATAAAAGACAACGAACATGAATTACTCGCCCTAGCTCGTGAAGAAACATCCAGCCCCAAGAAGCATCTCCCACAATGGGAGACTCAATCCCAACCACAGTCTCCCACATTCATTCATGTTTCTGATATAGTTCCTTATAACATCGATCCAGAACCAACACATGCTCACACATGTACAGATACCAGCCCTCCTATTATTGGTCTCCAAGATACATTCACTGCTTAGAGATCATCATAAATTGTTCATAGACTTCAAAGGCAAAGTTGACAATCGTCTTACAAATATAGAGAATACAATTACAGAAATAAAAGCTGAAGTTGTTTGTTTATATAAAATAATAAAAAAACCTAGTGGGGAATTACCATTGAAACAGGCCACAGCTTCCCCACTAGGTAGCTTAATTCCGAGGATTAAAGTCAGAGAGGATAGAAGAAAACGACAACTCAGTTCCCCCTACATGGTATTTGAAATAAAAAAGAAAAGTAAACCAACACAGGCAGTTACTGAGGAGATTGAAGAGGTATATACATTTCAAACTCATGATCAAATTCAAATCTTCTCTAACTAATATAATTAGTATCATCTATTAATTAATAGGTTGGAGGTGTGAATAAGGGTGAAGCAGACCAATCGCATCATTCACCGTCTGTCAAAGAAGCGACTGAGGATGTAAATAAGGGGGAATCAATACCTTTAGAGCCTACTATGAATGATGATATTATTGTTGATCAACCAACTGCAGATAATGAGGAGGAGACAGAATTAGAGGAGAAAACGGAGGATCAGGAATATGTGGAAACACATTATGTTGATGAAAATTAACCTGATAAGATATATATATATTTTTTTGTTAGTTTCTATAAATAATTTTAATATTTAAACTATACAGTATCATTTCCTTATTTTATAGGTTTGTCCAACACCACTTGTGATTGATTTTCCTGTTAGAGAACAAATTCCAAATTATATGCGGGAAACAATCGACCTTTGCTGTAGGAAATTCACCGACTTGTCAGTGTGTTATTTTATTAAATTGCTTTATATGTCATACTTTCGTATAAATTTGACTCAACCTTCATATGTTTGAAGGGCAGAGGTGATTTAGTTATTAATATGGGACATGTGTCCTTAACACGACGCTATCTAGATGAACTCCTCAAGGAGGGTTGGTTGGGAAACGAACAGGTCGATTGCTTTGCAATGTTGATGGAGACTAAAAGATGTGAAACACAACAATTATATAAATCTTACTTGTATATCTCTCCATGCCACTGGGTAAATGTTTGCTTACCTTTCTCCTGTAACGTTTTTTAATACATCTAACACACCAACCTTATTCTTATGTGACATGTCTCTCCTTTTATACAGCTGTAAAAAGTTGAAAATGTTAAAAGATTTGTAGAGCATATTATAACCGCAACTGCTGCGAACGCTGAGTTGATTTTACTTCCAATAATAAATAATCAGCATTGGACATTACTAGTTGGGGCAATAAAGGAGCGTAGATGGAGATTTTACGACTCCTTACCAAATAGAATGCATATGAATATCACCGACGCCATTGTAAGTAATTGTATTTACTACTTAGTGGTAGTGAAGTTGATTTTATGACTCATACTTAATTTCAAATAATTTTGTAGATTAAACATTTTTGGAATGATGCTGGCCAAGCTTTCGAATTTGATATGAGAAAATGGCTGATACATATAATCAGGGGCATACCAGTGCAAAGCAACAATTTTGACTGTGAAATATTTGTATGTAAATATATAAAAGTAATAGTGCAAAAGAATAAAACTGATTGGAAAGAATACTTTGAATGACAGAAGTCTATGCCACTATTTAGAGCAGAAATGAGGTATGAGATATGCAAATTTGCTTTATCAAGAACATGATCACATGTTTATGTCTATTACCATTTAACCGTTTAATCACCCAAGGAATCATCATTTTTGGTAAAGTTATGAAGGAATGACATAATTTTCTTTGTTTATAATGCAGATCCTGCTTTCACCCAAGTAGCATGCTCATTAACTGTAATGTAGATACAGTTTTCACTTTTAAATACATCTACACCTTCATAAAAAAGAGTTTTCTTTGTTGCATACATGCTTTGTTTATAAATACATGCTCTATTTCTTTTAATACTGGGTAGTTCCTTTTAATCAGTATCTGTTCGCTCTTAAATACATGCTTTATTTATAATGCAGATCTAGCTTTCACCCAAGAAGCATGCTCATTAGTTGTTCGCTCTTAAATACATGCACTGGGTAGTTCCTTTTAATTGGCATTGGCTATGGTGGATTTGTTTGTAATGCAGATCCGATTTTCGCTTTTAAATACATCTACACCTTCATACAAACATAATTTTCTTTGTTTGTATACATGCTTTGTTTATAAACACATGCTTTGTTCCTTTTAATACTGGGTAGTTCCTGTTAATCAGTATCCGTTCGTTCTTAAATACATGCTTTGTTTATAATGCAGATCCAGCTTTCAACCAAGAAGCATGCTTTTAATACTTTCCATTTTGAGATTCTGTAGCTTTCACTAATTTCCATTGTTTCCTGTATTCACATGTGATACGTGGCTATGATTTTGAGAACTTGCCAGAAGAGAGATTATGAATTGGCGTTGGCATAACCTGTTGAGTTCTGCTTCAAAAGTCAGCCTTTGGACTTAAAGAAAGACTATATCAGAATTTTTTTGTTGAACTATTTTTTAAAATTAAAGCAGTTATAAATTTTAGTCGATGATCAATTTTTGTATAACCTGCAGTGATGATCTATTCTAATTTCTTGATTTGTGTAGGCACAAAAGCAGATTTTTAAGGACCCATGTTGCGGGTCTTCAAATTTATTGTTAGGGGAGCAGCAGGGCTGATTATATACACTGATGAATAGTTTTAGAAAGCTCGTTGTTGATGGACAGTCTTAGATTTCTTTTTTTCTAACAATGTAATATACTTTTTAGCATATGTATAGTTGTTGATCTGTTAATGGATATCGGCTGGATCATGCGTGGTTTTATCGTACCTTATATCAAAAAAGAAGTTTTTATTATGTAATATTACCAAAATATGTGAAATAGATTGTAAATTTTATACTATATTTGAATTTATCTGTGATAATGTAATACATGATTATATCATAATAAATTTGCTCTCTCCGCCCCTCTGTTGTATGTGTGTAAATTTCTCCAAGTGTAATTGCTTCTAAGCTGTTAATTGATGCGTGAATAAATGCAAATGTTTTTGTTAGTTTGGGAGAAACAATTGCAATTTTTTTAAGTTCACAGACGTTTGAATAAGTTGTATTTGTTTCAATACCAGCTTCCTGAAATGCTGCNCCCAAGTGTAATTGCAAGCTGTTAATTGATGCGTGAATAAATGCAAATGTTTTTGTTAGTTTGAGAGAAAAAAATGCAATTTTTTTAAGTTCACAGACGTTTGAATAAGTTGTATTTGTTTCAATACCAGCTTCCTGAAATGCTGCCTTAAATGAACAACAACAGAGGCAGCATCACTTACAATGATGAGTTCATCGATGTAAATGTTTTTGTTAGTTTGTATTTGTTTCGCTGGACCACAATGATGAGTTCATTGATAAATTGATCAATTATAAGGAATTTCTTTCCTCTGAATCATCGAAATTGCCTTCTAGAGTCAAATTAAAAAAAAATTCAACAGTGTATGCAATAGCAGCTTAGGCGGACAATATTCGAAAGGGTTGTATCAGGCAAGACATCGTTCAAATTAAATNCGATAAATTCATCAATTACAAGGAATTTCTTTCCTCTGAAATCATTGAAATCGCCTTCCAGAGAAAAAAAATTATTCAACAGATGTATGCAATAGCAGCTTAGGCGGACAATATTCGAAAGGGTTGTATCAGGCAAGACATCGTTCAAATTAAATAAAATTATGAAGGACTTTATAATTGTGGGCATTTCTAGCCTTTAAAGGACTGTATCAGCTAGCATCTAAATAACTTTATAAGAAATTTAATGGTCTATTTTAAAATTACATTGTTACATGCAAGACATCAAAATTCTTCTGAGAGAGTAACATCTAAAGTAATACATTCCTTTTTATTGACTTCACAAAATAGAATTGATCAAAATTGCATTTGTAAAATTCAATCGTTTACATAAAATCATCAAACTTTTAATGTCATTGGTAAAAGGCTTATTTACAAAGTTAAAAGCAGCTATTAATCATGTATACTTTAGCTAAATCATACAGATATCTTCCTTCAAATCTCTATAAAACATGATCAAATCTGAAAACATGATCAAACCTGGATCATTACCACCATAAAAGATGATCAAATTTGAAAACATGACCAAACCTGGATCATTACATGATAAAATCTGGATCTTTAAGCTGGACCATAAAAGATTTAAATGATAAAATCTAGATCATACAGGTAGATTTGAGCTTGTTTTCCTGGTATAATAAATCTTTAAGTTAAATCATACGGGCATCTTCTCCAAATATCTATAAAAGAAAGAATTCCTAACATCCACTTATTTGCACAAGGTAAATTTATTCTACAGCTATGATTTGCTTAAGATAAAATTCTTCTACAGCTATGATGACCACATCTTTTACAGAAATTCACTCCATGGAGGCATTGTTGCCGCATCGATTGACTCCGTCGTCATGGCAATGAAGAATTCTCTATCCCGTGGAGCAAATGAATTCTGTAATGAATAACAATGTATTAGATAAAACTTGAAACCACCCCAAACAACATATGAAATCGAACAAATCACCATTAAATTTGAACCTGTGTTAGGAAATCAGGAAGTGAGCACATGAGTTGATGACACTGTGATGATTCTGGTTCTTCGGTTGTTGAAATATTTTTTTGTTTTCCTATATATACAATATATATGACTGAAAATTAATGGTTTGTTGAAACATAAGAAAAAGGGTTAGAGTTTTCGAATATACCTTTGAATCTTTTATTTTTCTCTCATTACCCTTTTAATCTCGCGTTAGATATACCTTTCGGCCGTATTTTGGCAAGATCATTAAGATTTGATTCATTGTTGACAGGCTTTTTATTTTTCTTTTATTCGCTCCTACCTCTAGAATTTTTACCAACTAGTATGTCATCAATATCCAACGACAGTTTCTTCATTGACTCCCTCATGCGTTGCTCAGCTTCTGGATTGCCCTTTGCTTTTTGGGTGCACTGATAAGCTGCTTTCTGCATGTGTGCTTGGAAAATTAGGTCGCCTTTAATATCCTGCGAGAATTGTGATTGTTGCAGATGCATGTACCTAGAACTGTTATACACATCTTTTTTTGCATTTTCAGGCCATCTCAATAATAAATATTTAACATGCATCTTCTTAATATGTAGAAAGTTTAGGACTCTAAGAGCGTGTGAACATAGCAGCCCCATCATTTCGAATTTCCTGTAGCTGCATTTTCTATCCAAACTCGAACTGTCGAAGTGAACAACCCAAGTAGTGTTGAACATGTGGTCATCCAATTTCTTAATGAAAAACTCATTTTCATTGTTTGTAGATGCATGTAATTAAATACCACATGACTCGTGTATAAACTCTTCCTCAAACATTGTGTACAACTTCCTTGAGTAAAATGCAGCTGCCTGCTTCAGTATTGGACTGCTCTTTGCGACAAGAGTAATCATATATTGATCACATTTGAAATCTTCGTCTTTTTCATTTCGCTTTCATGTTCTCATTACATTTTCGATGCCCAAGAAACAATCTGTAATAGAACTAGTTGGTTTTGAGACACCATGACATATGTTATTAGTTGACTCGCTCCTCTGTGCCGATAAAATTCTCATTCTAAATACATCCTTATTAAAAGCTGTAGACCACTTTTGTCTAATCTTGTACATATCATCTAATCAAATATTGTTCTGGAGATTACCTGTCTCAATCATCATCCTCTATATATCATCAAGTTCCTCTTCAGACTCGCATTTGCTCAAGCATTTATAAAAAAGATTACTGATAATCCTATTTCGCACGCCGCAATGAATCTTTGTTGGCAATTTCTTGTATATGTGCCACTGACATAATCTATGTCTTGTATTTGGCAAAATTTCTGATATTGCTCTAGCCATGGCCTGATCCTGATCAGTGTAGATTGTTATTGGATGATTATCACCCATGATGCAGATGAAGGTTTTAAAAAGCCATTTGAACGAGTCTGTCATCTCCTCTAACAAGAATCCGACTCCAAATAAAACATTCTGACAATTGTGGTTAACACTAATAATAGGAGCACAACAAAAGTTATATTTATTCAACCTATAACTCATATCAAATATAATCACATCTCCAAAGCAGTCATAATCAAGCCTGGATGTCCCGTCGCTCCAAAAAAACTCTTCAGCCTGCCACTCACATTAGTTTCAAAATCCCATTCAAACATGCTATCCTCGACACGTCTCTCTGCAAACAACTGCAATAAATCATTCGCATCATCATTTTCAATTCTACATCTCCTCTCCCTCTGAATGAAATTGAAAGCATCCGACTTTGTGCATTTCAGGTTCTCTACACCCCCAACTTCTTGGGCTAGGAAGTTAAAAGCGTCTTTTGGTCTCATCTCAGATTGTGTCATGGATCTAAGCACATTTGCATTTACTTCACATATCTTTCAGCTGGAATGCAAAAAGTGTTTATCACTGGGGTTCGCTAGTGAGTGGTTATGCGATTCAATTAATTTTTTAACTGTCCAATTGCCTTCCTCATCAACTCCGTATCGAATCATTGCAGAACAACTTGTTCTTGTTTCTGCTTTTCTATATTTAACAGTTTCTGTAATCTTGAGCTCTTTCTTAAAACCTGATTTTCCACATACAAAGTCATTCGTCTTGATATTTCTGGAGTTAGTCCAAAACGTAGCGTGATCCTTACGAACACTGAATCCAATTTGATGAGCGTAAACACAATATACTTCATAAGCTTCTTTCTCATTGTGGAGCAACGTTTCAAGAAATATGTTTCTTCTTTGCTCGGTACAACTAGCATTGCTCTCACCAAACTGCAAGCAATAGAATAAAATGGTAGACTCAATAGAAAGCTCAAAAAAACATCCCTAAACTTCATAATGACACCTCAAAATAAAAAATCTTCAACTAACCTAAAAGCATATACCTCTAAAAACTTGAGTTTAATGAATGATATATTAATTACTCCAATGTTTACTTCACTGTTTTTATTACACATAATATCATACAAATATGCAAGCATGCCTCCATTTAAGAAAACCATAAACTAATTATAAGAAAACATACAAAAAACATGAGAAACATAACACAACATGCATACCAAAAACAGTTATATCCTAAACATAAGAAAACCATAACAGCAAAGAACATAAAAGAAAATCCTAAACTAATTATTATAATAACACATCTCCAAACATGCCTCCATTTTAAGTTCCACTTATTATGTCCTGTCCGGATAACATCCATCTTCTCCTTCTGTATCATGCACTGCGTCAAACATAAACCGACACTCTCTGTAGTCATACTCCATCTTCAAGGTCAAGAGGTCGAAAAGCTCGAAGCTGCGGCTGCAGGAGAAAATGACCAGAGAACAATGAAACAGTAAACCTGGTTGCGTAAATACCATCTTCGCGCTCACAGATTTAAATCATGTACAACGTAGTTACATTTACGGTACAAGCGCGGTTGCAACTGAAGGGGCATAATCCTACGTTACATGACAGCTACAACATGGGTACAATCTCTAATCTATGCGGTTACAATCGCTGTTCTACTATAAGGGCTTCAAAGTATGTTATATGGAGGTTATAATCGAGTTATAGCGATGTATATCACGAGTTACAATGATAGTACAAAGCTGTTTCCGCGGTTTCAGGCAAGTTACACCCGCACAGGAGTATAGCTGGGGTATATCACGGTTACAAGCGCGTTACAAGACCCTGAACCGCGGAAGGTATATCTTGGGTATACTCCAGTTACAAGAGCATTACATGGACTTGTACCGCGGAAGGTACATGACTAGTATATCCCGGTTGCAAGCAGGTTACTGCAGGCAACCGCGGGAGATATACGAAGGGTATATCAGAGTTACATTTCAAGGTACAAACGGGTTACATCACGGTCCGGGTAACGGGACACACGCGAATATATTTTGATTTATTATATTTATTTAATGCAGTGGAGCCCACCGAAAATTATGTGGCGTCTTTTGATTAGATATCGCATGCATCGCTGCGATGCATTTTAAGTAGACAAATTTTTTCCCTTCTCCCGGCTTCCTTGTTTCGCTCAAAGCTGTCTCTTTGGTGACCAAACCCTCACGATACACTTGCGATCAGTGATAACTGGTAAGTCAACGACGGGATTGCGTTGTATAGAGACCCGAATTTTTATCTATCTCCACTTTCCTCTCTGTTTCTACCAAAAGGTAATCTTCATTTTCGCACTAAAGCCCGTCCCAGATTTACTAAATCTGCCGATTCACAGGATTTAGTAAATCCGGGATTTAAGGCCTAAATCCGTGAATCCAGATTTATGAAATCTGCGGCTTTATTTTGTCCAGAAATCCTGCTCTAAGGTTCTGTTTGGCGTAGCTGCAACTTCTCTGTTTTTCAGCTGCAGCTGCGTTGCCCCAGGAAGCTGCTGCGGGGAAGCAGCTGCGGGGAAGCTGACTGCCTGTTTGGTGCAGCTATGTGAAAACAGCTGTGGGACAACTGTTTCTGGAAAAATGATCATTGTGTCAATGTTTGGTAAAACAGTTTAAAAGAAGACTGTAACAACTACATTTTTTAAACTTCTGAAACAAAAATTCATTTCTAAACAGAACAGAAAGTTCATATACCCTCACTTAATAGTGAGTCCCGAAAGAACTAAAGAAAAAGAAATAAAATTAATAAAATTACAAGCAAAATAAAAAAAAAATATAATATTAATAAGGATATGATATATTAGAATAAAATATGTGCAAATTTTTTGTACCTATATGCAAATTTCCTAAACTAGAGTAAGATAATGAAAGACCTTATTTATCAATATAAATTTGAAATTTAAGGGCTGAAATCAATTAATAGAATACTTGATTTAATTATGACAAAGAAATGGTACGTATCTGCATAAATCTGTTCCAAGCAAAAAACCAACCTCGTGAGGATGAAAATGCCGGGAAAGTAGCGGCTTTAAGGTTGAGGAGAGAACGACTCTGGTGGGAAGAAATTGAAAGGGGGGAGTACGTGGTTCTTTTTATGCATTAGAAGGGAAGTCGCATAATGGCAGATCCATATATTTCTCCAGATCTCACGTCGCCATCGACGGATCGTAGCATTTGCGGCTTCGTTTAGGTTTGGGACTTGTTTGTATCCTCACAGCCGTTGATCCCGTCGATGCCTTCTTCTTGGACAAGATACTCGCGACTTCCTCACTAGTGAAGAGGGGAAGAGGAGATAGAAGATCGGATCGGGGCAGCAGGGTAAAAAAATACGCGAAACGCCGGGCCGCGGTGAACGGACCCTAAATCCGTTACTAGACAGGCCGTTAACGACCCGATTTCAGTAACGATCTTGAACAGGAATAGCCAGTCGTGAGATCTACTTCCTTGCGGCTTTCGTTAGTTCTTTAAAAGAAGGTCTGAGAAGGCGGTGGGGTCGAGAATAATGGCTACAGAGTCAGACGGCGAAGAAGAGACAGCCGGAAAGTTGACCGGAAGCCCGAACTTGGTTGTTGATGATGACTCGAGGGAGATGGCAAAGAAAGCAGCGTGGTCCGTCAGTTCCTGCAAGCCCGGTAACGGTGTCCTCTCCCTCCGCGATGACAATCTCGAGACTTATTGGCAGTTAGCTTACACTTCTTTCCTGTTTTTTCTCTCTTCCGTTTCTTCTTGAAGGCTTTGTTATGGAGCCCTAATAAAGGCTAGTATATTGATGCAGATCAGATGGAGCACAGCCCCATTTGGTGAATATCCAGTTTCAGAAGAAGGTCAAGCTGCAAGTCAGGTTCTGCCTTAAGCTTCTTTTCTAGCTAGGTCTGCGATTTGTGATTTATATATGATTTTTTTTCCCAGTTATTGGTGCTCTATGTTGACTACAAGCTTGACGAGAGCTATACCCCAAGCAAAATCTCTATACGCGCGGGTGATGGCTTCCACAATATGAAAGTAAGGTTTTCCTTCTTCAAAATATATAATTTTAGATCTTTGTGTTTGAAAATGTCAAAATCCTGACATGTTTTTTTGTATCATTAGCGTAGATTTTAATACAGCAAACACTCTAATAAAAGTCAACACATTTTCGAGATTTATTCCCATTTGACAAAATAAATATTAGAGGATTGCGATATATGAGAGGATTGTGAGCAACTAGTAGTTTTTTATTCATGCATGTGATAAAAATGATATTTAAATATGGAATTGAAGAGTCAAGCTAATATCTCTCTAATTAATGAGAATCTTTCAATTTTGTCTGTATGCCATGCCAGGAGATTAAAACAGTGGAGCTTGTGAAGCCTGTTGGTTGGGTTCATATATCCTTATCAGGAACTGATCCTCGGTTAGTCCAATCATATTAATATTTTTTTACCCTCAATAATCACTATTTAGATTTGACAAATTTTATCAGAATTTGATTTCATGCATAACTTGATTCATATATTTTTCCACGATGGAAAGCATACAAAGGTGGTTGCTTGCCAAACAAATATCAATGATATTCGTATTTGTTCTTTTTTATCAATGCAATTGTTAGTATCTATGACTGATATAAGCTTCTACTTGGTGAGGCACCCTCTTAAAAACGTGAATTGCTTTTTTCATGTAATGCTGCAGTTTATTTTAATTGTTACATGCTACTAATTATTTCCAAATGATGAGTGAACATAAAGGGTGAAAACATAATTTTCACAATAACAAAGTTTTTCATCCAAGAAAAAATTAAATTTTTTATGTCCCTCAATTGAAATTGCTTGGGAGGCATATTTTATGTTTGTTTTACCCATTTTTATCAATTGCCATGATGCACTTTGTCACTTTTCATTGCCAAAAATTGAAGCTAAATTTTTTTCCGTGGAGGATAGTAAGCAAATTTAAAAGTGCAGTTCTTAACGATTTAATGCTTATCCATCTATTAAGGAAGAAGAAATGTTATATAAAGCAAGCATTGAGCTAAAATAGATTTAGAAACTTTAGAAAAGTTAGACAGATTATGGGTACCCATAACAAGATCTTTTTAAAGATGCATACATCTAGGAAAAAAGTGCCAATGGTATTCTTTAGAAGCTATAAATTGAGAGTTTCAGGAAATTTTTTTGCGATAGGAGTATAATGAACATAATCATGAAGTATATTCTAGATTTATCAATAAAGCGATGGTGACTTAGATTTATCTATGATAAAATGAATAAAGGTTAGCTTTATATCCCAATAAAATGTTGTTGATCTTTGAAGATTCATGGGAGGTATCAGAATAATTTTCTTAAGAAATCTTTTTCATGCAATTTTATTTATCAAAATGATGCACAATGGTCATAGTAATTTTGTATAAACTTATAAGAACTAAATGATGCTGAAAATTGTGATATATTTTGAAGGGTGAAACTTAGGAGTTAGTCAATGAAGATATGAAAGGAAGTAGTGATCATAGACTTAGAAAAGTAATACTGGCATGGATGATCATTTTGGTTGTCATTAGGTATATCTATTACTGATACAATCTTTGTTTTAAGGCTATTGAAAAAAATATGAAGAGAACTTTAAGGATCATTAGTGGTTATTAATCTTAAAAGTGGTATTGTATTGAATTATGAGATGGCTTAGTGGGCATCAAGGAGAAAGTTCATGCTAAGCATGTGTTGAAATCGTTAAAGATTTATATCATACAACATGACAAATATTAAAACTAATTATGCGGCAAAGAAAAAATTTCAATCTTAGTATGATTTCATTAAGTGTTAACATGAAGTTTGTATAGTATTGGTTATTTAGAGGTTAAACAATTATTCAAAGTGAAATGCTTTTGGAAAATGATATCATTTTTATGGGTGAGACCTCTTTTGATGTTGAGTGAAAAGTTTGAATATTGAATGAAAATTTTTAAACGGTTACTATGATTAATTGTCCTGTAGATAATTTTTTATTTATAGCTTTAATGTGTGAGATTGTTAATTATTAAATATAATTTTGGAAGATTAAATAATACAACTATGATTGTTTCGTTTATCCGGAGTTGTTATATAAATTTGAGGGTCTCACTTCTATTGATAATGCTAAGTGGTTGAACTAGACAAATGACTTGGAAGTAATATTCTACATGGAATATTATAGAGACTTAGGTGTAGATTTATAGCATTGCAATTACATTAGCTTAGCTACATGGATCAAAGTGTTGGGCAATAAAAAAGCTTTTTTTGTCAAGTTGAGCATGACAAAAATGAATAGTGATGTAAAAAAATATGGATATTTACAAAAAAAAATTGTGCTTAGCTTAATAATTAGCTTAAATCCGACTTGTGCTATATGTACCTTCTAAGCTTGAATAAAAAAAAAAAAGTTTTTTTTGTGCCCAACAATCAGACTCCATTAAGTTCTTGCTGAATTACTCATGTATTTTATTATGAGAAATAATCAAATATAGTTTAAAATTATTGAAAACACATGCTTTTTACAAAATTGTAATTTCTTATATAATTAGATTCATAAAGATTATAACTATATTTGATGACAATTGAATTATGCATGTTGTGCCTATGTTCAATTATATGATAAGAACCAAATTTGGAAAAAAAAAGCTCATTATTAAGATAATTTAGTTTTTGGGTTTTGACTTAACATTTAATGAGCCAATTCAATGAAATCCTTAGCTTGCTCATGTTTGATTAATTTTAGCCTTAAAAAATGAAAAGATTAAGGTGCATTTGTAGTACAACTCTTGATGATTTAACAATCAACTATGTATTAAGGAAGAAGAAAATGATATATAATGTAGCTTTTGAAAGAAAAACAAAAAATTCTAGAGACTTTACTTGAGGTAGATATATTAAGAATGAAAAAGCAAGATCTTTGTTTAAGATGCATGCACCAAGAAAATATTGTAAATGCTGTTTTTGAGAAGACATCAAATTAGGGTTTTATGTAATATTTGACCAGAGCATAGTGAACATAATTATGAAGTATTCTTTAGATTTATCTATGAAGGTGAATTGATTTCAATAAAATGGACAACGATCAAACTTTATATCCTGATGAAATGTTTGCTGAAATTTGAAGAAGCATGGGAGATGCTAGAATAACTCTTTAACAGTTCACTCTCATTAATTCCTATTGATCAAGTCCATGTAAAACGATTTAGTAATAGTATTTTTATAAACTTATGATGTTTGAAATATGTTGAAGCTTGTGATAATTATTAAGAGAGTCAAATTTATGAGTCAAACATTGAAGCTTTAAAAGTGAGTAATGATCATAGACTTGGAAAATTATTGTTGGTATCGAGAATCATTTCGATTACATTATGAGTATCTTTTATGACACAATCTTTATTTTAAGGTGATGAAAAAAATATCAAGAACAATGTAAGGATCGTCAATGTTTATTATTCTTGTAAGAAGTATGTGATTAAATATTATGAGATGGTTTGGTGGGCATCAAGGTGAAAGTGCATGCCAAGTGTTATTGAAATCATTAAATTTGCATCATGCAATATTACCAGCATTAAAAATAATCATGGAGTGGATAAAAAGCTTCAACCTCAATAGGATTTCATTTATTGTTAACATTAAGCTTGCATAGCATTGGCTATGGAGAGGTTGTACAAATATTCAAAGTGTTAACATCAAGGTGAAAGTGCATGCCAAGTGTTATTGAAATCATTAAAAATTTGCATCATGCAATATTACTAACATTAAAAATAATCATGGAGTGGATAACAAGCTTCAACCTCAATAGGATTTCATTTATTGTTAATATTAAGCTTGCATAGCATTGGCTATGGAGAGGTTATACAAATATTCAAAGTGATACAATTCAGTGTATATTTTTGGAAGATGATATAATTTTGATAATTAAGACCTTTTTTGATGTTGAGTGAAAATTTTGAATTGTTAATGAGTATTTAAAAATGTTATGATGATTTGTTGTAGTATAAAACAAAAATATTGATAGTTTTAATAAATGAGAAATTGTTAATTATCAAATAAGGTAGTTGGAAGATTAAATATTGTCATAGGTTTGACCTACTTTGGAGTTACATGAAAGACTCAAGTTATATATGAGGGCCTCTTTAGTAGATAATGCTAAGTGGTTGAAATAGAGAAATGACTTATGAAGACCTAAGTGTTATTTTATAGAATTTTAATCACATTTGCTTAACTATATAGATCAGAGTGTTAGGTAGTATGGAAGTCATGTATTATCAAAGTATTTGAGTGCCAAAAATGAATAGTGATTTCAAAGAACTTGAATCTCTACAAATAATTTATGCTTAGCTAAATAGTGAGCTCAACTTTGAATTGCTCAATAAGCTTAGCTTGAATAAAAGTAGATTTTATTAAACAAGTTGAACTCTACTAAGTCCTAGCTTAATAATATTTGATTTAATAATACACTCACTTCTTTTTTACTCATATATTTAATTATGAAANAAGTCCTAGCTTAATAATATTTGATTTAATAATACACTCACTTCTTTTTTACTCATATATTTAATTATGAAAAATCATGAAATATCCTCTAAAAATTATTGAAAACACATGCTTTTAGCTTCCATGAAGCTTAAAATTATTACAAAATCATAAATTTTCATATAATTAATGATGAAAATTAAGGAGAGAATTATCTCTGAAATCTTATTTCAAATCTTCAACTATGAGATTATATATACCGTACAACTATTTCCAAATTTACAACCTTTTTCAAATATATCCACCCTAAATATGGAAAGGAAAAAAAATTGAAAATTAATTTAAGTTGAAGATATAGGAAGGGAATAAAACTCATCAAGGAGCTTCTTAGATTATCTCTAATCAAATTTTTCTATATTTTCTCATATTTTCACACTTCTCAAGTTGGGTCATATGTGTTGCAAAGACCCAACTTGATATTCAACTCATTGAATCTGCTTGGAGGTAGAGCTTTAGTGTAGACATCTCNCTTTCTATATTTTCTC
This sequence comes from Phalaenopsis hybrid cultivar, assembly GCA_002079205.1. Taxonomy (NCBI): domain Eukaryota; kingdom Viridiplantae; phylum Streptophyta; class Magnoliopsida; order Asparagales; family Orchidaceae; genus Phalaenopsis; species Phalaenopsis hybrid cultivar. The sequence goes on from JXCR01023092.1 coordinate 374,142, forward strand.
ATGTTTTCACACTTCTCAAGTTGGGTCATATATGTTGCAAAGACCCAACTTGATATTCAACTCATTGAATCTGCTTGGAGGTAGAGCTTTAGTGTAGACATCTCCAACTTGAAGATGAGTTGAAATGTATATCAAGTGAATAATGCAATTGCTGACCTTTTCATATATGAAATATCTATAATCTCAATGTGTTTGGTCCTGTTATCATGCACAAGATTTTTTGTAATACTGATGGCGGCTTGGCTGTCACATATTATCTTTATAGGATTGACAATGGTGTATCCTAACTCATTTAGCAACCTTTGAATTCACACTCCTTCACAAATTCCCAACGCAAGTACTCTGTACTCAAATTTTTGCACTATTTGTAGAGACCATTGCTTCTTGCTTTTCCATACGACAATATTTCCTCATATAGGAATAATATTTAGATGTGAATTTTCTATTGAGTTCTTCTGTCCAACTAGCATCAATGTACTCTTCTGCTTCTCTATTAACTGATTTTTTAAACAATAACCCTCTGCTAGGGGTTTCTTAAGAAACATCAATATTATGTAAAATATCTCCAAATATTCTTCATTTAAATCATTCATATGTTGATTCACAATGCTGACAAAATAAACAATATCAGGTCTAGTGTGTGGTAGAGAATCTTTCCCATCAATCTCTGGTATCTACCTTTTCCCATTGTCTTTTTTTTGTCTTAATGCAACCTTTTGTTGAAATCTGTAGGAGTATCAACAGTTTGCACCCCAGTATTTCTGTAGCTTTTAGTAAGTCTAGGATGCACTTTCTTTGGGATATCACAATTCGCTTCTTGGATCTGACCAGTCTCATGCCCAAAAAGTATCTTTTAATTCCTAGATCTTTGATTTCAAATTCAGCGGCAAGAACATTCTTAATTTTCTCAATATTTTTTTTATCATCACTTGTTAGGATCATATCATCTATATAGACAATGATTATAGCTTTCTTTCTTTCCCATGCATGCTTTATTAAAAATATATGATCATCTTGACATTGATTGTACCCAGTAGATTTCATAGGCTTGGCAAAATTATCAAACCAAGGCGGTGGAGATTGTTTGAGGTTATATATTGACTTTCTTAGTTTACAAATCAGATGTTTATTTGAGTTATTTTTTAGACCTGGTGGGATTTCCATATATACGCCTTTCTCAATATTTTTATTAAAGAATGCATTTTTTGATATTCAGTTGATGTAGTTTCCACTGTTTATTTACTGCCAATGAAAAAAAAAAAAAACTCATACTGTGTTTAGCATGGCCACTGGTGTAAAAGTCCTTTGATAGTCTACCCCATAAGACTGAATGAAACATTTGGCCACCAAACTAGCATTGAACCTTTTAGTTCTCCTATCTACCTTGTACTTGACATTGAACACCCATGGACACCCAACAGGTCTTTTGTCTAGAAGATGCTTTTTAAAAGTCCATGTGACATTTTATTCAAGTGTTTGAATCTTCTCTTAAACTGTCTTTTTTCATTTTGGAATTTAAAGTACTTCATGAATAGATTTGGTTATTTGCAGACTATCAAGGTTAGATACGAAAGCATAGGAAATATATTCTTGAATAGGATAATTTGTACAAATTTTTCATTTCTTCTCTAATAGATTTCAAATCCCTTGGAACTTTAGAGATATGTAAATTTAGATTTAATTGTGAATAATCCCATGGTTGCATATTTTTTGTCCTGCTCAGTGGATTTCTTTATCCTAGTGTACACATGAAGTTCGTTGTTGCAAATCTCAAGTTGGTTATGCTCAAGTGGTGGAATTTGGGAGATTGGATGGTTAAATGGAAGTAGAATATGTTGTGGCGACTCTAGTTCATTGTGGGTATCCAAAGCCGCGTCCCAAGTATGATATTTTTCTGGACTATTCCTCCAAATATTAGATTTGGGGCATTAGAGTTTGTTTTCAAAGAAGGTAACATTCATAAAGTTATAGTATTTTCTTGTAATGGAACAATGACACTTATATCCTTTTTTGTTAGAAGCATTTCCAAAAAAGATACAGTTTGGCTTAAGCTTTATGCGGTTTGGTTGGTGAATGTGAACAAAAAGACACGTCCAAATATTTTTAGAGGAAGATTGGATAAGAAAGCTCTTACATGTGGGTATTTTTTCATCACAATATCGAGAGGGATTTTAACTCTAAGGACTCTGCTTGACATTTTATAAATGAGGTAGATAGCTGTGAGCATGTCATCTCCTCAAAAAAGTTTTGAGACATTGTGAGAAAATATTATAGACCTAGATAACTCGAAGAAAGATCAATTATTTCTTTCAATTATCCCATTTTGTTGTGAAGTTCCAACACATAAAATCACATGGATGATCTTATTCTTTGCAAGGTAGGGTCAAATTATAAAATTGAAGTATTCCTTTGCATTGTCAGTTTTGAGAACTTAAATTTTATATTAGAATTAAGTGGAAATTATGTTATGGAATGACTAAAAAATTTGTATAGTTTTATATTTTTCTTTTACAAGGTAAACTTAACTAGTTCTAGTGTGGTCATTAATAAAAAAAAAAACAAACTATTTGGCTCTATTGATGGTTTTCAATTGCGATGGTTCCTAAATATTAATATGGATGACATAGAAAGGATGTGAGGGTTTGTACTGGGACATATGATAGACGCGATGAGCATGCTTAGCCAATGGGCGCGTTCTACACTAATAAAACTTTGGTTTTTATTAATAAATAGATGACGATACAACTTCGTAACATAATATAAATTTGGATGACTCAGACGACAATACTGTAACAAAACTTGGTTTTCAACAGACTAAGACAACAAAACTCAAGAACATGTGAAAAGGATTGTGGAGAAGGCACTTGTGTTAATAGAGTAAATTTTCTTGAGCAAATATAGTCCTTTATGCAATTTGACATTATCAATCACCGTCTCTAAATCCACCAATTGAAATTCACAAGTCTAATAAAATTTAACAACACAGTTTAAGTCACGAGTAAATTTGCTAATTGAAATTAAGTTGCAATATAATTTGGGAACTTGAAACTTCTATTTCTCCTTTCCGAACAATTTAGGATTGAGATCATTGACAAGTCTAATAAATTTAGAGTTGGTGAACTTTTTGTAGTTGTTGACAGTATGAATATCTCTAGTAATGTAATAAAAAATACCTAAATATATTATGTAAGATCGAAATCTTTCATTATTTGCGAGATAAGAAAAAGACTTAATAGCTTTCAGTACATCAAGCTGGTAGGTCGCTTAGTTGTGCTTGAAAGAAGTTTCAATGGTTCCTTTGTGAAGGGATTGGGGTTGACCGATCCTTCAGAAGAGATAACAACACGAGCCTTACTGTCTTGGTCATTCTTTTTTCGTCCCGGTTTTCAATTTACAGGGTTTTCATGTAATTTCCAACACTTGTATTTTGTGCGATCAAGTTTCTTGCGATGCTCACTTAAGGGGTGATTATTCTTTGGCTTTGACTCATGGTTGGAGTTTTGTGTGTACAAGGCTGATCTTTTAGTGCTATATGAATCTACACTTCCTCCCGTCATGAGTTTCTTCTTGCTTTCCTCTCTCCTGAGTTCAACAAAGGCTTCCCAGAATCCCAGTGGTAGGGAGATGTTTCATTCCCATAGTTCTTCCTCAGAGACCCAATAAAACTTGATCATCCTATTCTTCTCCATGATTGTTTTGTATAACATGGCATCTCGAGGACACTCTCATACATACGTATCATAATATCTAACTGTAACTGGTACATTGTAAGTGTTTTGAAATTCTGAGTCACACTTAACTCTTCTTGTCTAAATTCATGCAGTTTTGTCTCGATATCAAACAATTTTACAATGTTTTCCATATTTGAATACATCTCACGAGCTGGTTCTCAAATCTCCCATGCTACTTTATAAAACAGTAAATTTTCTCCAATCTCATTAGTCATAAACTTGATCAACCAAGAAATGACAATATGATTCTCTTTCTTCTATGAGTAATGGTTAGGATCAACGAGCTCCGGAACTATGCTCTCTCCTATGAGATGTTCCTCTTTTCTTTTTCCACAAATATGCATAAACATGGATTATGACCATTGGAAGAAGTTATGACTATTGCGTTTATGGTTTGTGATAAAGTGAGAGAGTTCATGGATTGTTTGGGAAAAATTCTTGGTCTCTGATTTAGAACTAACATCTGTAGTAGAATCCGACATCCTCATTACCTACTTGATTGTAAGCCCAATGCATGCTTATGTTTTCAATTATGTGAAGAAGGAATTTTGTAAGCGGCTTGCTGGGATGTCCTTGCCTCAATCCTTTTAAAGGCCGACAGCGGGTTTGTAACTGCAAGCATGAAGATACGTCTCTACAGTAGTCCTTACTGCTGGAATTCAGGGAACTGCAGACCGGCCTGCAGCTACAGCCTTGCAGGGAAAAAATCTTCATGAAGGAAGATTGCAGGGAGATGCATCCCGCTAAGGAAGACTGCAGGAAGGGTCCACATTACAGCCCTCCGAGGAGAAAGTTATGTGGATGAGCAGTGAATTGTAGGGAGGTAGGTCTCACGTGAGACTGGCCTGCTGGGAAACAACGGGAGAGGGAGACTGCAGGAACCATGTTTTGGGAATTTTCTTTCGTAGCTGTGTTCTGCAGAGGTACTAGCGGGATATGAGATAGAAATCAGACAGGCCTACAGGGAACTTGTAGCATGCAGGAAGCTTTTGGGAAGAGCTCCGTTGTTGACAGCTGCAGGGAGAAGGTTGGGTGGAGGGCCTGCAGGAAGACAGGCAGCTGTAGGGAAGATTCCGATACTGGATGGCTGCTAGAGAGGCTCTGATGGCTGTAAAAGGGATCTCGGGCTTGTTAACTAAGGCTCTGATACCATGAAGAAAACTAAGGAGAGAATTATCTCTACAATCTTATTTCAAATCATCAATTATGAGGTTACATATCTAATACAACTATTCCCTTCTAATTTACAACCTTATCTACTATATTTAGCCTCAGTATGGAAAGGTTATCTACTATATTTAGCCTCAGTATGGAAAGGAAATAATTCTGAAACTAAACTTAAATAAAAAGACATAAGAAGGGTGTAAAACTCATCAAGGAGTTTCCTAAATTGTCTTCAATCAAATCTTCCTATATTTTCTCAGAATTCTACAATTTTACCATAAAATCTATAAATTCATTTGATGATCATGGTCTTGTCATACTTGGCTTATGTTCACTTGCATGATAAATGAGCTAAATTAAAAAAAATGTTAACTTGTTGACGAGCTTGAGTTTGTGTCATGGACTCAACTTTAGNAATAAATGAGCTAAATTAAAAAAAATGTTAACTTGTTGACGAGCTTGAGTTTGTGTCATGGACTCAACTTTAGTGAACTAATTCAAGTGCATTCTTAGCTTGTTCATGTTTAGCGCATTTCTACTCTTAAAAAGATAAGAAGTTTAGGATTAGAGTTGCACTTGTTGAAGAAAGATTGTCGAAAATGTATTTAAGTGGTTGGAGATATATATATATATATATATATATATATATATATATCTGTGTGTGTGTGTGTGTGCCGCAAGTCGTGGCCTATTGGTTGGCGAGATTCACTGTAAGTCCCCTCAGGTCATTGGTTCGATATTTTGGCACATGGCGTGGGCTCTCATCATGGGGCCTAGCGCATGGGAAATCGGNCGCAAGTCGTGGCCTATTGGTTGGCGAGATTCACTGTAAGTCCCATCAGGTCATTGGTTCGATATTTTGGCACATGGCGTGGGCTCTCATCATGGGGCCTAGCGCATGGGAAATCGGTATTTGGGCCTCTGCCAAATACCGATTTTCTTTTGAATACACACACACACACAAACATATATTTATATATAAGTTCATAGTTCGCTTGGAGTCTGGATAACGACCAGGAAGAGTAGACGAGGAAGGTGACTTCGAGATTCTTATCTTCTGAGCTTTATCGATCTTCTTCATCTCANGACATATATTTATATATAAGTTCATAGTTCGCTTGGAGTCTGGATAACGGCCAGGAAGAGTAGACGAGGAAGGTGACTTCGAGATTCTTATCTTCTGAGCTTTATCGATCTTCTTCATCTCAAGAACTTCGGATTGTGAAAACCAGATGAAATGACGATAGCATATGGAGTCTACAACTCGCTTGATAGCGATCGAGAAGAGTAGATGAGGAAGGTGACTTGTGGATTTTTATGTTCCGAGCTTTATCGATCTTCTTCATCTCAAGGCCATTCCCTCGTGCAATTCTGGTAATAGAGTGTGCAAAGTGGACGATTCCTGTGCGAAGCTTCTTGTTCTTGTTCAGCGTCGTTCATGGACTGCTGTGGCGTGTCCTCTTTCGCTCCCGCATCTTCTGCTTCAGCTTCCTCTCTGCCTTCGCATAACCGAGAGCAACGAGCGTAAATTACGGGGATGCCCTAGCCTATCGTCTCCTGTTCTTGTCTTTCGAATTTCCGGGCTGAACTCGCTTTGTTGAAGGCTAGTTCGAGCTGTTCGAGAGTTTAGATGCTCGGTTGAAGTTGATTGTAGTTGAGTTACTGTTTCATTGAAAATGGCCTCAACTGCCCCCAATTGGTGAAGAATCATTAGGTAGGTCACATCATTTGTTGGCATTGTGGCTAAGAATTCTGGTTCAAACACTGTGACTGCTGATAATTTGGTCTTTCCTCAAAGTTATCATGATTCTCTAGATGGTAAAGCTAGCTGCCCAATGATCAGAAAAAAACATCTAAAAAGGTTGGTGAACCAGCACTTCTTTGAAGGTGAGGTGCCCACTCTTGCTGATAACTGCAAATTTACATTGGTTGGCAAGTTTCAGTTTGGACATCCAAAGATGGAACTCATTAGGAAGGTATTTGAAGACTTTAAATTGGTGGGAAAGTAGAAAGTAGGGCTGTTTGACGGCAGACATCTTAAGATTCAACTCACAAAGGAAGAAGATTACTCAAGGATCTTTTCCAAGAAATACATAAGAATAGAAGGGAAATATATGAAATTGTTAAAGTGGTCCACTGAATTTGATCTAACTGAGAAACCAACAATTGTTTCTATTTGGTTTAAACGGTCAGGGCTAAAATTTACACCTTTACAATCACCAAGTGCTCTTCTCGATTGGCATCGTATTGGGTAGACCTATGAAACTGGATGTTTTAACATTCAATAGGCACTCTTTGAGGTGGAGGAAATTTGGCTAGGAACTGCCCATAGTGGGTATTGGGAGCCCATCATTATGGAACAGAGGCCATACTACTGTGCAAATTGTAGAATGTTTGGACATACTCCTGATAAATGTTTCAGGCTCCATCCTAAACTTAAACCTAATGTTCCTAATCCTATGGATGCTGATATAAATAAAGACTCTACAGTCAGTGCCCCTTTACCTGAGGTGGGAGGACATGATGTGAATCAAAGACACATATTGGAAGTCCCTAAAACTAGCAACTGCTCTGAACATGAACATGCCGGGGTTTCCGTACCACAACCAGATAGCAGGAATGTTGAGGAAGATTCTCTGGAATTCCCTTATACCAACAACATTACACAAGTACAAGAAAGGGTGGCACAGCACTAGATACAATCCCAAATAAGAACAATTTGGAATAAATGGAAAGACCACATTTGCGGAAAACTACAATGCCTCAGAATCATACCCCTGAACCATTGAGAGAACTAGAACCATTGAGAGAACTAGTGGCGGAAGTTATTCCCCAAGAAATCAACTACCCAGTGACACCGCAGATGGAGGATACTGAACCGATTGAAGTTAATGATGATGTGCTGGCCGTGGGGAGACAATCTCTGGAGGATGATTGAGAAATACAAAACTAGAGAAGGAAAAGAAGAGGCACTTTAGAACTGAGACACTTACCAGAAGACAATATCATAATTGCTGGGGATTCATCGTATAATCAAAAGTTTTCTTCCCTATTTAGGCTTGCTGGAGCTGGGAAATTCCTACACCATGATTAACATCCTGTGTTGAAATGTTAGGGGAATCGCTAGCCCTGGTTCCCTTAGCAGATTACTACATTTAAACAGGGTTTACAAAATTTGGGTTATAGCTTTACTGAACCTATGGTTTGCAAAAATTAGAAGAAGATTATTAGAAAGCTATATGGCTTTAACTTCTTCACTAATCTCAACAATAAGATTTGGGTATTTTGTAGGAAGGAGATCAACTGTAGAATTCTTATTGACAATTATCAATTTATCCATTTCGATTTCACACTTGATCAACCCAAAGGCAATGCAACATTTATATATGCAGGGTGAAAAAATTCTAAGAAAGCAGATCTGTGTGCAAATTTGATTCATCTTAGCAAGTGTATCCAAGGTAGCTGAATAATTGGAGGAAATTTTAATAGTATTGCAAGTCCTGAAAAAATGGGAGGCAGATTACCCGATCTTAACAATATGTTGAACTTTTCAGAAAACATTAATGCAGCAGGCCTTTTTGACTGGGGATTTCAGGGCCCTCATTCACATGTAAAAGAGGGAAGATATTTGAAAGCCCTGACAGATTCTTGGCAAATAAGCATTGGCTGAAACATCTCACTCACTCATATGTTAAAACAGCTGCCAAGGACTGGTTCAGATCACAGTCCTCTACTACTCACAATTACTATGGTGGAGAAAACACCCAAGCCTTGTTGCAAATATAATGTGTGGTTGGAACATCAATATTTCATGGAAGTCGTTACAAGAACATGGCTGTCTCAACCCTATGTGGAAAATGTAGATCCTCTATGTAGGTTATGGAAACTAAAAAAAAAAGCTGGCAAGGTTGCTAAAGAAATGGAACTGGAATACGTTTGGAAAATCTCTACCAAATGGTTACTCAAGCTGAACAAAATGTGTCAAGGTTAGAGGAAGAAATAATCAGTTGAAGTGATAATGAGATGGAGCTTCTGGAGGTAAACAACCTGTTGCTGAAGGCTATCAATCTTGAAGAGCAATTCTTACAACAGAAGGTAGCTGTCAGCAAAATGTTATATGGTGATAGAAACTCAAAGTACTACCATGCAGTAATCAAATACAGAAGGAAGTTCAATGCAATCTTAAAAATCAAGACCCTTCACGGTATATGGTTAACAGAACCCTCACAAATTGCTAGAAGTTCTTTGGATTTCCTTGAAAATCTGCTGGCATACACTCCCTCAAATCATCACAAAGTGTCTTAGTCCTTCTTTGAAGAGGGAAGAGATATGGCCAACAATCTTAACCTAACACATGTACTAGATGAAATGCAGATCAAAATGGCACTGGACATCATTGACAACAACAAAACTGCAGGCCCTGGTGGATACACAACTGATTTTTATAAAAAAAAGCATGGGAAGTGATAAAAAAGGATGTGGTAGTTGCTGTCCAAAGCTTCTTCCTTGGAGCTGACCTGCCTGGATATTTCACAACCACAACTATGATTTTAATCCCAAAGGAAAACAAAAAGGATACTTGGCATGAATTCAAACCAATTAGTCTCACAAACACTATTACTAAGATTGTTAGTAAAGTTATGGTGAGTAGACTACAACAGCGCATGAATAAATTCATCACCTCAAATCAATCAGTTTATGTACAAGGAAGATGTATAACTAACAATATTTTGTTGGCACAAGAGATGCTATTGGACATTGACAAGCCTTTCAGGGGTAACAATATAATCCTAAAGTTGGATCTAAAGAAGGCATATCATACAATCAGTTGGGATTTCATACTAAATGTATTGGAAGCTAGAGGCTTTATCAGAGATTTCTGTAATCTCATCAATAGATGGCTAACCAATGCTCATTATAAAATTCTCATCAATGGGGAATGTTATGGATTCTTCGAAGCTGGGAGAGGCATCAAACAAGGGATCCTCTCTCTCCAACTATTTTCATTCTGGCATTTGACTACTCATCAAGAATGATTAATCAAGCCCATCAAAACTTTCCCTACATCAGATACCAACATAGGTTCAACTGTATGGTTAGCCACCTTGCTTATCTTGATAATATAATTGTGTTCACCAATGGTTGCAAATAAGCTGTGAGGAAAACCATGGCACTACTAGATAGCTTCCAAGATATGGTAGGCATGAGGTTCAACAAAGACAAGTGTCAAATTCTAACCAGCAATAAAACAAGCAACAATGTAAATAATTGGATCAAAGAATTTACTGGATTCAAACAAGAAGATCTCCTACTCAAGTACTTGGGCGTACAACTCATCAAAGGCAGAAGAAAACAAATACAATATGATGACGTGGTGAACAAGGTGTTAGCTCAAATAAACTATTGGACCAGCTATTTCCTGTCCAATGGAGGTAGAATCACTCTTCTTAAAAGCATTCTCACCTCCTTCCCTCTCTATTCCTTACAAATGGTGAAGATGAAGAAAAGTACACAAAGAATGCTGGAAACAACTTTCAACAAGTTCCTTTGGGAGGCTCAGCACAAACAAATGCACTAGTCCAGCTAGAATAAAATTTGCAAAACTTTGGAAGCAGGTGTGGTCTGGGCTTTAAAAACTTCCAACAAATTAGCTATGTTTTCTACTGCAAGCAATGGATTAAATTTAGAGCTCAGAATTCATCATGAGCCAAATTCACGTGGGTAAAGTACTACAAAGATTCTCATCTTAGCAAGGTTCAACATAGACTGGGGGATTCTAAACACTGGAAGAAGCTTCTGCAAGTAAGACAATAGGCTGAACATCTCTTCATATGAGATGTGGGAAAGGGTGATAATTTCTGGCTTGACACATGGTTGGTGGATGGCAAAATCAATGACATAGACAATAATAGTGCAACAACAAGCAACAAAGTTTCTGACTTCTAGACTGGCAACACTTGGGATGTGGAACTCCTCAGGCAAGTGGTACACTAGGAAACTATTCATCAAATCCAAGCAATTTCAGTAGACCTTGGAAAACTTAGATAGAATCATCCTGAAAAATCCTGCTAGCTAATCTATAAACAAGTTCATTTTCTGATCTACGTTCTGATGGCAAGAGGTGAGCTGGGGCAAATTAATCTGGGACTAAATGTTAACAACTTCAATATCTGTTTTCTGCTGGAAGTTGTTCGAAAGATTATTACCAACAAATAACATCATGAAATTGAAGGGGATGAGAACTGCTTCAAGGTGTCACCTATGCTATCAGGAGAGCCTAAATCACCTAATTATCAATTGCCAAACTTCTAGAGTTGTTTGGACTAAAACCCTTGAAGTTCTGAGGTTGAGATCTATGGATTACAATCGGGTAAGTATAGAAGAATGCTGGAATGACTGGAAGGGACAACAACAACAATACATCCCTCTAATCTTTACCTGGTTCTTATGAATGGCTAGAAACAAAGCTAAACATGAAAGTTTGATTGTATCAGAGGTTGCTATCTATACCAATTGCATCTCCTATATAACTAGAATCAGGAAAATTTTCCATCAAACTTATTAGGAGGTTGGTTCACCAAAGACACTTGTAATACAAAAAATGATATGGAGAAGACCTGCTCAACCATGTGTTAAAATCTATACTGATGGAAGTTTCTCTCAAGCTGCTATTTTAATTGGAGGTGTTTACACAGATCACAATGGAAATTGTCTTTGATTCTTTCAATCACCAGTGGCTACCAACCAATGCCTTAGAGCCTGAATCTGCTGTAGTCTACTGGGCCCGAAGCTAGCAATATCATCACAATTCAAATACATACATATGGACTCTGATGACTTAAAACTCATCTAGATTCTACATAAGAACTCCAACATCTCATGGCAGCTCATCCATTGGATCAAGAAGATCTCCATCTTAACTAAATCAGCAAAGGTAATTTGGACACATATCCCTAGGGAAAGAAATTAACCAACAAACTAGTTGGCTAAAAATTGCTGTAATAGTGGGAGAGTTTTGTGCTCTAGTCTCCCAAATAGATTTTTTAAGATTTTGTGTGTGTGTGTGTGTGTGTGTGTGTGTGTGTGTGTGTGAAGAGTAGAAGATGCCTTTAAGATGGGTAAGATGGGATTGAAGTTACATGGTAAGACGGAAAAGAGGATTAAATTAGATGTAATATGGCTGGAAGTTGTGAAAAAAGACTTGCATAAAACAGAGTTGGCTCTTCATTTAAAGTTCACTAGGATTAATGGGAGAAGGATTATTTCTAAATTTTTGCTAAATAGTGATGTTGATGCTAATGATGATTTTGATGTTTTTTGTGATGTTTGTTTGTACAAACCTCTACTTGATGAAGCATATTATATTGTATTTGTAGATTTATTCATGTTTCTTCTTATTTAGAAAATGGTGTATGAAGTGGTGTGATGGAGTATGTTTACATTGGCGAAAGGATTTTTGTGGCTTGGTGTTTTTGACAGAAAGATTAGTAGATATTTTTGATTTTAGAGATTTTGATATCATTTAATTGTGTAAATATTTGAATATCTTGTGGCGATGAAATATAAGCTCTTTTAAAATCTTCAAATGTTCTCGAACATTGAAGGAGACAATGTACTATATTATTGTTCAAATATGGACTTAAATTAAACTGGAAGCAATGCTCTATAAACTAATATGTACTTAGGTCCTGATTTGAACGTCTTTGGGTCTGGGATAGAATGCAAACAAAATCACACACTAGGTCAAATTCGTGGTTTTGAACTTACAATTCGGACATGTAGTTTTCATTTTCATGAAAAAATGACATGAAATTCATGCAAACAATAATTAGTTAGCTGTCTAGTATAAATCTTACATAGACATTTTGGTTCATAAAAGAATCAAGCAGTCAAGAAATTGGGCTTATAAATTAAAGGAACCTAACTATATGCAGAGTTCATAAATTTTTAAGGCTAAGAATGAACCAAACATGAACAAGCTAAGAATTTATGGGCCTAATTTCTAAAATTATTTTTACAAATTCTAGGTTTATAAATGAGCCAACTATAAGAAAATGAACTTGGGTGTGGTTCATATTTCAAATCATGTGATTAATAGCCAACTTAGTTTACATATTTCTATAACTTCCGCTCTCTATGATTATGTAAATAGCTAAGTGATATTAAAGAGGCTTAGTTAAAGTTATTGTCACACCTAAAACTAAGTCTGATTGGAAAATCATTATATTTTAACCTTTTTTTAAGAATGATGATAAACTCTGCAAGCATATTATATATAGCGGACATTATATAAATGTGTTAACTAAGCTGGCTATTAATCACATGAATTTGAAAGGTGAACCATACCCAAGTCCATTTTGTTACGGTTGACTCATTTATAAATCTAGTATTGGGCTTATAAATTAAAGGAGCATATCATCATCAATTTGAGGCTGTTAACTCATCAAAGAAGCGTTGAGGTGCACCTCAGTCAACTGAGGTTTACGCCTGAACTTATCCACATGAGTTGTACTCTGTCTTTTCAGTGGTTGTTGGGTTTAGATATGCCTCAAGGAGTACCTTGGATTGCACAAGTTTAAACCATGCCATGAACTTTACCCATGGGACTCGTCCCTAATCTTTTATGTCTTTGTAATGAGATTTTTTGGTTGAGCTGTGGCTTGTGGTGTTCAATTCCCTTCCACAACTTATTTCTCTCTTTCAATGTTTTGAGAAATGTAGCTGCTCAGAGCTTGCAAATTCATTGCATTATTTCACTTATGTTATGCTTTTTGGAGGTATCTTAACTCAGGGTAGGTTGCCGGGCCTATATTCTAACTTTTGAAATTTTAATTGAGAGAGGTTTGTGATTATAAATAGGAGTATATGCAATATGTAAAAGTATTTTATTAATAATATATTTTGATTGTGTATTGTTTTCTTCTTTATTTGAGTATTGTTTATATATGATTTTTTAGCATGGTGCACTTGGATACCTTCAAATTTTAGGGATAATTTTTCTCTTTGTACTACAGTGAGGCAGGGATTGCTGTTTTGGTAATTTTTCTCTTTTGCTTTATTTTAATTTTCTAATTTATTGATTTGTTTGCTTGCATGCTTGATTTTTTCCAAGTTTTGCATGAACAAATTTTTTTGATTATAGTGTGCTTTTTCAATCACACTTATGATTTTTTAATTTAATTTTTTTTTATTTTGAATTTTGAAACAAGATGCGGATGCTAAATTATCATTTGCACGCATTATTTTCGCTTTTTTAATTTTGATTTAATGTATCGGATGGTGGTTCGAGTTAGAAGTTTGTGATTGTAAAATGGACCTAAGTGTATGTATGATTTTTTTATATTAAGAAATCGTACACTTTTAATAAATTCTTCATGTTTTTTTAAGTTGCCTATAACCTGATTTCAATCAAAAATTGCCTTTCAAAATTAGAACTTTTCAGTGCATTGAACCTGAGAAAACACTCAGCAATTTAACAAAATTTCTTGAACCTCTTTGGGGCATATATTGTAATTTGTAATGCCAAAAAAAAAAAAAAAGAAAAAGAAAAAGAAAAAAGAAAAAAATAAAAGAAGGTTGTAGCTTTATTGAATGCTTCAAATTCGTTTTGTTATTTAGATTGTACTCATTACTCATGCTCTTGGTTTTTTTTTTCTCATACAGTGATACATTTATCCACACCTTCATGCTCCAACTAGCTGTTCTATCCAATCACTTGAATGGCAGGGACACACACATACGACAGATCAAAATATATGGTCCTCGACCGTACGTATTATCTTTTTTTTTGTTTTTCAATTTAAGCTCTCATACTTCTGCTTGTTTCTCTATTTATTTCTCTTAAAATCATTTCATGTTTTAGGAATCCTATTCCCACGCTTCCATTTCATTTTACTTCGAAGGAGTTCATTAGTTATTCAACTATTAGGTGAGGAGCAGACAGAATCATCAGTTACTCTTCTGCAAGCCAAAAGCTAAGTCTTTTGAAACTTATTTTAAGCAGACATTTGATGGATGAATGGGTAGTTAGCTTATTTGTTTATCCTTTCTTTATCATTTTATATTTCCGATTTTGTTACCTTTGTAGTTTAGGGAAAACAGATGAATGTTTTTTTGAATATTGGAGTTTTAATGAAAAGCGTGCTTTCATGAGACTTTCTTAATCAGACTGTTTCAGATGGTTCTTGACAATAATAGAATGTGTGATGCTAGTCTTATATTTAATTGTTTATCTATTTTGATTTGTAAATTTTTTTTTAAATAAATTTATATTAAAAAATTAAATACTCATCTGTATTTTTAGTTTGTTTGTTATTTCTATATGAAAAATTAACTATAACTAAAATTTTTAATTTTATATGAAAGATTGGGTTTTCATTCAAATTTTTAGTTTGATCAATTAATATAAATAATTTTAAGTATAAATTAGTATGATCATTAAAAAAATTAAGCCATCCATATATGAACATAAATGTGAACGTTTGGCTCAAGCTTGAATCAAATGTGAATAATTTATGATTCAATCTGCTTAAGTCTAGTTCATGACATACTCCGAATTTGCTGGATTCTTACCCTACTGATGGGTGGTCTTTCTTTATAATTTTCAAAAGTTTGGTACCAGGCATGATTGCTTTTAGTCATATTTAATTAGCTACAGTCAGTTTTCTAATTGCTATATGAGTTCGAATCACTTTTTGGTTTTCTATTGATGTTCTTGATTTTTTTTTTAATAAAGAATTTTATTTTATTTGGCATTCATTAAATTGATTTTTGATTTGCATTTCTTTTATTTTTAAATATATATCAAAATAAGAGTTCATTTAGTTTTATGGCTATTGGTATTGTGAACTGCATATTTAATTTGTGTTATTTTATACATTGCATTATTTAGTTGCGCAGTGAGCTCTATATAGTCTGTAAGAGATCCTGCATCAAATTATTATGTGGATTCAAGGTTCTATCAATTTGTTAAATAGGAAGTGGGGCACACTATGAAGTTTAAGTAGCATATCATCGAAGGGTTATGGTTTAAATTACTCATGAAATCAAATGGCTGAACAAATAAAATTAAATGCCAGAGGAAGTAAAATCTTCTATGTACTGTATTTCTTTCAAATCATTTATAGGAGATTTTGTGCAATGTTAAGATGAGAAATTCTTTCATTACTGATGTTGCAAATTAGCTATGATTTAATTATAATTAATAGTGTTTAGTGTAGTTTTTAAAATGACGGATCAAATGGACTGTTCTTGATGACATCTTCAATTATTAGAGATTTGATTAGTGGAATATGTAAATAAATTTAACAGTTAAAATGTTTTTTTTAATGTTT
>JXCR01023096.1:0-35356 GCA_002079205.1 Phalaenopsis hybrid cultivar
AAGTTTTGGTGTAGAGAGAGAAGTCAAATTGTTTAGTGGGTGTTTTTTAGGTTGGTGTAAGTCTTAGTGTTGTAATATGACATCTTAAGAATCGAATCTTTGCTTTATTTGCAGCTAATATAGTAGTTATTCAACNTTAAAAAAAAAAAAACAAATAAATGAAACTCATATTTATTAATAGTCAATTCAAAGCGGCACCACCCCACTAGTGATGCATCCCATCAACAGCCAGTAATATCACATTTATATGGTTGTGATGCTTCAAAATTTTAAATCACAAATTAATATAAACAATTTTTGCCAAATATTTAAAAATTAAGGATGGCCGGGTGATTGATTGTTAAATGAAAGGTTCAGATCATGGCTTTTTTGATCTGAAGCCCCGATTACCCAGTCAGTATCATGAGCTATTCGATTGTTTTGAGATTTGTGTCAGCAGTTTAGTGTATATATACATTAATTTTCCATGTTTTGTTGCTTCTTGACAGTGATAGCTACGATAATGATAGATAAACTATTTAATAATTAGTGGCGCTAAAATCAGGGAACATAATTCTATATTTATGACAAACAAACTGAGGTGATTTCAATGTTACGAGTGACAATAATGTCACGTAANATCTCATTTACTTATCGAACGAATCGAACACAAACTCATTGACGAACCGAACACGAACTGTTCACGAACAACGAGCTTTTTTGACAGCCCTAATAATCACACAAAATGGATAGAGCGTAAGAAAAAAATGAGAAAACAAGAAGTAGGTAATGCCCAAAGTCATGGGAGAATAATTTATATTCTAAATTGTCTATCAATGCTCTTGAGATTCTATATTGTCATTCGACTGCCACAACCACTAAGGTCATCGCTACTATAGCTGAGATTCTATAATCACTAAGATTATGGGTCTGTTTGGGGCAGCTTATAAGTGCGGGCGGTGTTTTCAAAACGTCGTCGTACCGTTTGATTTGCACGTTTCACCAGCTTATCTGAAACTGTGTTTGAGTTTTTACACTAAACACAGGCCGCAGATCGACCTCTGAGGCCGGCCCGCGGGCTACGTTTCAGGATAAACAGCTTATCCTGAAACGCACAAGCTGCCCCAAATTGTTTTGCTTGCTTCTCAAATGACAAGCTGTGCAACTACTTAGCTGAATAATTTGCTTTGTGTTGATTGGTTGCTCTTTTCATTCGCTTACGTGTGTCCTATCTATGACACCCGGATCTGATTTAACGTATTTTTACCATAAAAACAAAGCAATCCTCTTAACAATAATTAAAAAAAAAACAAATGTTTACATACATATCACTTGATTTATACGTATAGCGATTATATATTTATATGATGTGAATATTTTGACACGCACAAAAAAAATTAAAATTTATGTATTGGAAAATTGAAAACCTAAGAATTTTGGGATATGGATGTAGTTGAGAAAAANCCACTGCTGCCCTCTTGCTTGGACATTTCTCGCTACTCACCAATAATTTATATATTTTAAAATATATTATTTTAAATTTACTTCAAACAAAACAAAAAAAAATTCTATGTTTTTTTAATAGTTAATTAAATAATTTAAAAATATTTTAAATACAATACATTCTTTTAATATTACATAATTTTACCCTACATTAGTTTATCATCAAGTCAAACGGCCTCTAAGTTAGAAGTGTTATACATGTAAATCAACATAAACTGAGCCTTATGTAATGAAATAGTCCAAATATGTGTGAAACTACCACCAACCCACCTAAAGTTTGCAACTTTAACCAAAATCACAACAATCCAACTGAATCCAGGGATACACTGTTCATATGTATTTGCAAAGCTCACACATAAACTCTTTTAGTTACGCACATAAATTCAAATAATGGAATGCTCGCCATACCAACCAACCTAAATTAGAGTAAGCCCAACGAAAGCATTTGCAAGCCAACAAAATTGTTGATGTGAGGAAATTCTTTAATTTTAAATAGAAATCCAAAACCCTAATGNACGTACCAACCAACCTAAATTAGAGTAAGCCCACCGTAACCATTTGCAAGCCAACAAAATTGTTGATGTGAGGAAATTCTTGAATTTGAAATAGAAATCCAAAATCCTAATGCATTAACATGTTGAATGCTAAGTTGTCTTTTGTGAACATGTCTCGAGAGATAGAGTCGGGACAAGGATGAATAGAGAGAGAGAGAGAGAGAGAGAGAGTAACTAGGCAAATTCAACGGTGAAAGAGTCCCTTTATTCATCTTTTTTGTCTCTATTTACAGAGAAATATTAATGCAATTACAAAAAGAAGGAAACCGTTATGGAAACCGCTCTTAATGCGATTGATTGTGCAAATCTTATGTCAAATTTGTATTACAGTTTTTATTTGAATATGACGGTAATTAGTCGGTCCGCTCGCTTGGGTTCGATCGATGGAATGACAATCGTGCCTACCGAAACAAAAGCTGGTGGATTGAGGGGTTGCAATTGGATGCACTTATATGGAGTTTGGGCAGTCATGACTTTATGCATGCTTCGTTGATTCAGTCTCTCGCTGTACTATGTCGGTTGACTCATATCAGGTGGTTGGTTGTTGAATGAAAGGTCTGGATCGTGCCCCTTTTGATATGATGCCCTGATTTTCTGGTCACTATCTTGGGCTGCTCCATTGATTTGAGATTCGCGTCGACAATTCTAATATACATATATTAGTTNCTGCTCGCCATACCAACCAACCTAAATTAGAGTAAGCCCAACGAAACCATTTGCAAGCCAACAAAATTGTTGATGTGAGGAAATTCTTTAATTTTAAATAGAAATCCAAAACCCTAATGCATTAACATGTTGAATCCTAAGTTGTCTTTTGTGAACATGTCTCGAGAGTTAGAGTCGGGACTATGATGAATAGAGAGAGAGAGAGTAATTAGGCAAATTCAACGGTCAAAAAGTCTCTTTATTCATCTTTTTTGTCCCTACTTATAGAGAAATATTAATGCAATTATAGAAAGAATGAAACAATTATGGAAACCGCCCTTAATGCGATTAATTGTGCAAATCTTATGTCAAATTTGTATTACAATTTTTATTTGAATATGACGGTAATTTGTCGGTCCGCTGGCTTGGGTTCGACCGACTGAGTCGACCGATCGAATGACGATCGTGCATATCAAAGCAAAAACTGGTGGGTTGACCGGTTGCAATTGAATGCACTTATATGGAGTTTGGGCAGTCAGGACTCTATGCAAGCTTCGTCGATTGAGTCTCTCACTAGACTATGTTGTTGACTCCGATCAAGTGGTTGGTTGTTGAATGAAAAGTCCGGATCGTGCCTCTTTTGATATGACGCCTTGATTATCTGGTCACTATCTTGGGTTGCTCCATTTCTTTGAGATTCGTGTCGACAGTTCTAATATGCATATATTAGTTTCTCAAGTTTTCTTGCTTATTGATAGTGATAGCTACAATAAAGATATGAAAACATTTTAATAATCAATGACACTAAAATCAATAAACATAATTCAATAATTAACTTTCTTTTGAATTTTATGCCCATCGTGTTCTGCCGTCATTTTTCCTAGTTAACCATGTTGCATCATGTCTGATGGTTCGAACTGTATCATCATGTGCCCTAGAATTCTTTCCAAGGTGGGCTACGGGTTCTCGATTTGTTGCAAAAAAGAACAAGGTTAAGAAAGGGAAACGGTTGAGGCCCGAACCTTCATCGGTTGATCAAGTCGATTCATTCATGAATTTTGAGGGATGAATGTTGAAAGTCCCCCGTCAGGAGGCCACAACTCTTGAGTTTGGCATGGGCGTAAGTGTTGAGGGCTAGACTAAAGGTGCTAAGGCAATCAGAAAGGAGCTACCGGGAGGAGGTATTGTATCTCCTCAGTCGCTACTACACGATGATGGAGATACCTCAACGCAAGAGGGAGAGAAGCCCTTTAAGACCATCCCAATTGGGAGTGAACTGAGTGGAGCCATGGGCTTGAATGCTATGTAAATCTTCAGTTGAACCTCCGTGGCTCCACTCTTACACCTATGCGGGGAATAATGCACCTTCAGCCGTAGATGGCTAGATAGGCTAATAACTCTTTGTACAAAGTTTGCAGTTGAACCTCCGTCCGTTCCCTCTGAAGATTTGGGTGTTGTTTATGTAAATCGGGTTTTTTAAGAGTTGGCCGGTTGAAGTGGGTGTACGATCAACCGTAGGGGAGGTGACTAGTCAAAGGGTGACCGACAAGATTTTGGTGGTGATTATGTGTTTTTAGAAGTTGGTTGGTCATCGCGTCTGACCAAGGTGGTCCTTCGTACGACCAGCCTAAGTGGTCGGCCTTACAGGTCCACCGTTGCCGGCACGTCTCTAGTGGTGGCAATCATTCCGGCTTGGCGAGGTCGTAATTTTGGGCTGAGGGCAACGAGATAAATTTGAATTTAAGCTGCGGAACCCAACTCCTCCATGCAGATCAAGAAACCATTGTTCGCTGAGATGGTGTTCCCCAAACGCACTCGGACATGCTTTCCAAAATAGAGAACATCAAAACAAGCCGGCCCAACTGAGGCCTAAATCTCATTTCTAAAGAAGTTAACATAGTTTTCTTAGAACTCATCCATAGTAATCTAAATTCGCCCACATCAACTCCTAGAGTGATGTGAACCTTTGCCTCGATGGAAAACTAATTAAATCCAATACAGACTCGCCAACGGTCACGCCGACTCATTCATTCAAGGTGAGACGTAAAGTATATCAAACCTATTAAATTTGGGACATTTACATACATACCACCCAATTCTTATGTATTTATATACCTCACACCTAAATTTTAAAACTTTTACATTTATACCATTCAAATCTTTCACATCACATTAAAAAATACCACCATTCTAAGTTTTAAAAAGTCAAACAACGCTCTTTCCTCGATATGGACAAATTAAATTTTAGGTGTTAGATATTTAAATACATAAGAATTGTAATTGTGTGGCATGTATGTAAATTTTAAATTTATCAAAAAAAAAATTCCCCGATTTTCTTTAAGCATATTATGAGTTCCCCAAGGAAATACATTAAAAACACATCTCACACAAATATTTTATTTTATAATTAATTATTTATTTATATAAATAAAGAATAAATAAAAATGTTTTATGATACAAAATCTCATATTACATGGCATGCATCTACTTCCCACTTGTATAAAAGTCCGCCCACCTCTCCACTATCTCCGAGCAATTCTTGATCGAGAGAGATGGGCGCATTACCATGGCAGAGTACGGAGGTGGGAAAATGGCTGGGATTCGTGANCCGCCCACCTCTCCACTATCTCCGAGTCATTCTTGATCGAGAGAGATGGGCGCATTACCATGGCAGAGTACGGAGGTGGGAAAATGGCTGGGATTCGTGACAGCGGTTTGGGTACAGTGCATCTCCGGCAACAACTACACCTTCTCCAACTACTCCGACGCCCTCAAAACCCTCATGGGTCTCACCCAACTGGAGCTCAACAACCTCTCCGTCGCTAAAGACATCGGAAAAGCCTTCGGTATACTAGCCGGTCTCGCCTCCGACCGCCTCCCTACTCCGGTCCTCCTCCTCATCGGTTCCCTCGAAGGCCTCATCGGATACGGTGCACAGTGGCTCGTCGTTCGGCAGTCCATTCCTCCCCTGCCTTACTGGCAGGTAAGTTAACCGTGATAACTGGTTTTTGTTCGGTTTTTTTTGGTTTACGCAATTCATCGAACATCTCGGGTTCGGTTACAGATGTGCGTGTTCCTCTGTATGGGCGGCAACAGCACAACGTGGATGAACACGGCGGTTCTGGTGACGTGCATACGCAATTTTCGCCATAATCGTGGTCCGGTCTCAGGTATACTCAAGGGCTACGTGGGACTCAGCACCGCCATCTTCACCGATCTCTGCTCTGCACTTTTTACCGACGACNATTTTTGTTCAGTTTTTTCGGTTTACGCAATTCATCGAACACCTCGGGTTCGGTTACAGATGTGCGTGTTCCTCTGTATGGGCGGCAACAGCACAACGTGGATGAACACGGCGGTTCTGGTGACGTGCATACGCAATTTTCGCCATAATCGTGGTCCAGTCTCAGGGATACTCAAGGGCTACGTGGGACTCAGCACCGCCATCTTCACCGATCTCTGCTCTGCACTTTTTACCGACGACCCGGCCTCTTTCATCCTCATGCTAGCCGTCATACCTGTGGTTATCTGCGCCATCGCTATGATCTTCCTCCGTCAGACTCCTCCGCCGTCAACATACACTGGCGATGATACCGAGAATCGATATTTCTGGTGGATCAACACGGCGGCGGTGCTCATCGCGGTTTATCTCCTCGCCTTCGATCTTACGGGAGATCACGGAGTGATCGTCTCTCGGATCTTCTCCGCTGGTCTCATCATTCTTCTCGCCGCTCCGGCTATCGTGCCGGCGTTCCTCTGGTTCAAGGCCCGATCATCCTCGCTGCGACCGGCTACTTCAGACCTGGAGGTGGCCGAGAGTCAGATTCAAGCGCCGCTCCTCACCAGCAGCAGCACGGAGGAGAAAAATTTACNATCCTCGCTGAGACCGGCTACTTCAGACCTGGAGGTGGCCGAGAGTCAGATTCAAGCGCCGCTCCTCACCGGCAGCAGCACGGAGGAGAAAAATTTACGGGTGGAACCGGCAGAGAGCGGCGATCGGGGAAAGCAGGTTCAGAAGAGATTGGAGATCGGAGAGGACCATACTATATGGGAAGCCATGAGGAAATTGGAGTTCTGGGTATTGTTCGTCTCGTTTCTCTGCGGCGTGGGAACAGGGATGGCTGTAATGNCGGTGGAACCGGCAGAGAGCGGCGATCGGAGAAAGCAGGTTCAGAAGAGATTGGAGATCGGAGAGGACCATACTATATGGGAAGCTATGAGGAAATTGGAGTTCTGGGTATTGTTCGTCTCGTTTCTCTGCGGCGTGGGAACAGGGATGGCTGTAATGAACAATATGGGGCAGATGGGTCTCTCCATGGGCTACTCCGATGTCTCCATCTTCGTCTCTCTCATCAGCATCTGGGGCTTCTTCGGCCGCATCGCATCGGGCTCTATCTCAGAGCATTTCCTCAAGTATTCCTCGCTCCCTCCCTCCCTCCCTCCCTCCATGCTTAGAAGACGGCCTATAGCTAACAATTGGGCATTGAAAATTTTGGCGGGTCATAAAAAAGATCCGCATCTTGGTGGGAAGACTCAAGGGTATAGAGGGAAGAGAATCTAATCAATTTTTTAGTAGAATATATATAACTTTAATCACTTAAATCGCGTAAGCTATTAATTGTTATTATTAAAATAAATTAAATATTGACATCAGATTGAAGATATAAGACGATTTTGAAAATATTTTTAGGATAGATGACTAATGATGATGGCATAGATTTGAAATATAATGAAAATTTCCCCAATCTTTGCTTTAGAAAGTAGTGATGTTGCCGGCAACCAAAAGTTAGTGGATGTCAATAGTTTTTTTATAAAAATGGTAGAGTATAAAAATAGTTTCAAGTGTTAAAATAATCTCTAGAGCTCTAAGATTCCTCTATGGAGATTATTTAAAAAATTTTATAAACTTTGGGACTAAATCTGAAAGAAATATTGTGTTCTGCACGAAGAGGTGTATGGCGACCTAGCGGCCGGTGGTTGGTCGTCCGGACGTACAGGATCTTGATGAAATATAGTTCAGAACTATTTTTAACACTTTACTTTTTTTCTTTAAAGTATTTAAAACACTTAAAAAATTAAAAACACCATAAAAAGACACTAAATAAAGATAAAAACACAAATTAGAAATAATTCCAAACAAACTTTAGATAAAATTTGAATTTTTGTTGAGAAGAAGTTCATCAATATGCCATGATAATTGGTGTGAGCAATACGGAAAAGTAAAAGATAATTCTGCTTAATTTTATTTGGCTTAATTCGGTTTGATTTCATTATCTTCATAATTTTAAATTTAGTTTAATTAGGGGCAAATAAGATGATATAACTAATGTAAATAATAAATTATTCAGATTAATTTCTTAGCTTTAAATAGTGATTTGATCATTCAAAATACTAGTTTTAAAATTTAAAAAAATATTTTTTTTCTTTGATTTATTTGCAAATTATGTTTGTTTAGTTTGAGTTATATTTTGTAAATTTTAAAGGCACGATTAAATGATTTTTTGTTTAGAGATAAAACTTTAACGATTGGAATTTTGACGATGAGATCACAATATAGATATGCATGACACAAAAACATTACCTTCTTATCTTTAATATGTAACTTATGCTTANTATAAAAATGGTAGACTATAAAAATAGTTTCTAGTGTTAAAATAATCTCTAGAGCTCTAAGATTCCTCTATGGAGATTATTTAAAAAAATTTATAAACTTTGGGACTAATCCTGAAAGAAATATTGTCTCCTGAAGTCTGCACTTCGACGAGGTGTATGGCGACCTAGCGGCCGGTGGTTGGTCGTCCGGACGTACAACATCTGGACGAAATATTTTCTCTTAAACTGAGCCTGATTAAATAGTTCAGAACTATTTTTAACACTTGGACACAAATAAATGATTTTTTGTTTAGAGATAAAACTTTAACGATTGGAATTTTGAGGATGAGATCACAATATAGATATGCATGACACAATAACATAACCTTCTTATCTTTATTATGTAATTTATGCTTACTTATTTATATTTTTTGTTATTTGAAAAAAGATAGAGGTTGAGAACAAGTTTATTATTGATAAAATTAAATTTTCATTAGTAAAATATTTATGAAGTTAATGTAATTAGGAATTTCTCAAGAGATATTTTTCGAAGATGACTGGTTGTCTTTACATTGGGGTAAACGATAAATTAGGTGTAAGAACTCATTGTTGTGTTCTTCTGTTATAAATTATTTTGAGTATATATATGTATCTAGATAAGTTTCTCATATCATAGTTATCCACCCTAAAAAAGAAAATTATATCACATAATTTTCTCAACACATCATTTTAAGATGTTCATATATTGTACGCACAAATATGAGTATGCAAAAATTTTCTCTAAATTTCTCTTATTGAATTGAGTCCACATGTCGAAGTTGTTGAATTGAGCCCTCCTGTGAATATTGTTGAATTGAGTCCACCTTTCTAAGTGGTTGCATCGAGCCCACCCGCTAAAGTGGTTGAATCGAGTCTACCTAACTATCCTTTTGCTCTCAACTTTCTTAAAATGAAGCCTTACCCCACTTACACGAGCCCAACTATTCGAGGAAGCATTGATTACTAATAAGAAGTCATCATGACCAATAAGGACATCCGTCAATGCATTTTGAAAAGCAATATTTACAAGATGTAATATATCAATTATTTTATTGATTTTCTCCCTTGTGTATAAAAAGGAGGGAAAATGATAGGGGGAATCTTCTTCTTTTCTTTCTCTTCTCTCTCCTTAGATAACTCTCAATCTCCATCTCTCTTTTCAAAATTCTTTAACTCAAAAAACCTCCTAAGGAAGCTGCTCCTTTTAACTTATCGAGATCAAAATTTAATATATTTTATAAGATTCACTCAAAGGACTCGCATTCATCTTTCTCTCTATATCATTCTTTCAACTATCTAGTCCTTATCGGGTTTTATTAGGTTGTATATATAAGTCTCAAAAGTATTATATATATATATATATATATATATATATTATCAATACATCCTTATTTATATTTTTAAATGCTATTCTGCTGTTTATGAGCCATGTTTTGCTTATTTTGTAATGGTAAGACTTGATAATTGAAGAAGTAAATTTTAGCATGATTGCATTGTGGCAATTTTCCTATATTTTATTTTAGATTATTACATGTAGTTTTATCCCGGTTTCCATCAAAATAAAACAACTGGCTGGCTATTACTGTATTAGAAAATTATAAAAAAAGGGAAAAAGTGGAGCCCACCCATAGTAAATTTTTTGGCTGCTTGTGTGTAAGTTCTAAAGTTTACCCTGCTAACTTTTGGAAGATATGGTATAGGTTTCTGGATGGTAATAGGTTCCTGTTTTATTCTTTTGGTTTTTCCCTATTTTTTTTTCTTTTTAAAAAAAAATTCTAACTTTTGGCCACTCAATTTGACTATATTAATCTTAATATATTATTCATGACATTTTCTTGGGGCATTTACACAAATACCGCCCATTTTCTATGTATTTACATAACTGCTATGTATATTCTTAGGACATGTAAAAATAAAATTCAACCGTTAGGAATGTAAATACATAAGAATTGAGTAGTTTATTTGTAAATCTTCCTATTTTCATTGGGGTATTTGGTACATACCACCCACTTATATATTTACAAATGTAACACCTAAATTTTACTTTTTTATGTTTATATTACCCACATCTTTCATAACACTATTTTAACTTTTAGATGAAGAAATGCATATTTTCTTTTATGGGCAAGTAACATGTAAGTAAATATTGAAATTTAGTTGTTAGAAATGTAAATAAATGAGAATTGAGTGCTATGTATGTAAAACTTCCTATTTTGAACCTTCAAATGTTTTATTATTTCCATCATTCTGATTCAAATGCTAACAATCTTATGCTCCATCACAGTAAGAGTGGAACACCAAGACCTTTATGGAATGCAGCCTCTCAAATTCTCATGGCTGTTGGATATATCGTGATGGCCGTTGCCTTGCCGGGATCTCTCTACATTGGCTCCATCGTTGTTGGCATATGCTACGGAGTCCGCCTTGCCATCTCCGTCCCGACAGCATCGGAGCTCTTCGGACTCAAATACTATGGCCTCATCTACAATGTCCTCATCCTCAACCTCCCCCTCGGCTCTTTTCTATTCTCCGGTCTTCTTGCCGGTTTACTCTACGACGCTCAGGCCACCGAGACTCCTGGCGGCGGAAACACATGTGTCGGCGCACATTGCTATCGGCTCGTTTTTGTTATTATGACATTTGCTTGCTTTGTTGGGTTTGGATTGGATGTGTTGCTAGCGATCTGGACAAGAGGTGTTTATTTAAAAATTCATATGAACAAGAAGTTAAGTAGGAGTGAGTTACAATAGGTGAATGGTATGGGAAGTTTAGGTGTAGAGAGAGAAGTCAAATTGTTTAGTGGGTGTTTTTTAGGTTGGTGTAAGTGTTAGTGTTGTAATATGACATCTTAAGAATCGAGTCTTTGCTTTATTTGCAGCTAATATAGTAGTTATTCAACCAATTCCTTGGGTGTTTGAGCTTAATGTTTGTACTCTAACCCAATAATTTTTAACAGCCTTGAAAGTTCAAGGTAAAATACAAAAAAATAAAACAATAGTAATATAAATAAAAGTAATATAAATAAATACAAGCACTAATTATTTGCACTTCATATAATTTTAAAACATCACATAAGAAAAAGTTGTGATTTAAAGAAGATAATTTTATGGAGGGGTTTTATGACAGATAGCATCGAAATATTAATAATATTGTATGATGGAAATATGATAAATTTGATTAAGCGGTCTTAGACTGGACTCCTACCGAAGTGTTGATCAAGACACGGAGCGAAGATTCAACTAATCGTATCAAAAAAGTCGATTGAAAAATAGACGAACGACTCATTATTCTAGAAGCAAGCGAGATTGAGATTCAATAAGTAAGAATTTCAGTCATAGTAAAGGATATCTCGACAGTTATAGCAATCAACCGAAGATAAAAAATTTCAATGACATTATCTATATTTTACAATGAAAATCCTACATACTATAAATATAAAAACATTGACATGCAAATGGGGAATATTTTTTGGGGAAAAGACAAAAATATATTATTGACAGTTCCAAGACTCTTAAATCCCTTCTTTTTTCTCCTTATTCTTCTTTTTCTTCTTCTCCTTCTCTCTTTCTCCCTTTTTCTCCCTCCCTCCTCACGTCATTCATTGGGTGTGATTTACTGGTAAGAATGGATGTTTAGCATATTCATAAATCAGAGAATGTTTCAGAAGTTCTATCAAAATTTTTATGTGAACATATCCATAAAGAAAATAAGCACCAATATTTCACATAGTAGAAATAGCACATTATGTAATTATGGTTGCAGTAGTTTGATCTTTTCTTAAAATTAGAGAATATGATGTTATAAAATTGAAAACATTGACTCGGTTATCCAGGTCTATGGTAGATATTTCTAGAGGAGTAATAGAAGTTGATGATGAGGGTTTAGGGTGCAATGATCCGAAGATAGTTCGATGATAGAGATCAATGATGGTGGTTGACGGCTATGAATATCAATGATGGTTGTTGACTCGTAATAGTCGAACGATAACAATCACACACTTGCGGTTGAATGACAATAGACAAAGATGGCAATTGAGTGATAACAAGTGAAAGATGATGGCTGTTGGTGATGATATTCAACTTTGAAAGCCTAGTGGAGCTCTATAATTTACGGGCTTCAACTTTTCTACAATTTTAAAATCTAATTATTTCACTCTCATCATATGAAGAATAATGATTCATTTATTATTTAATTGAATGTTATTTTAGTAATTTTAACAAAAATATTAAATAGTCGACCAAATGTCGTCTCATCTTATAAATGTGATCCTTGAGTGTGATATAGAAAATCTTACAAAGAAGCATTGTGGTTAGTTGAATATATGGGTGTAGGTGAGCCTAGCTGACTCATGAGCCAACTTGGGCCAACTAGATAAGTGCCTTGTACATTTATCTCGATGAGCTAACAATTCATGATCATGCTCGTGTAAAACTAAAAAAAATATACTGAAAATATATTAAAATTTATGAAATTTCTTTAAATTATTAAAATGTTTAAGAAAGTATATCTTACATTNAATCCTTGAGTGTGATATAGAAAAATTTACAAAAAAGCATTGTGGTTAGTTGAATATATGGGTGTAGGTGAGCCTAGCTGACTTATGAGCCAACTTGGGCCAACTAGATAAGTGCCTTGTAAATTTATCTCGATGAGCTAACAATTCATGATCATGCTCGTGTAAAACTAAAAAAAATTTACTGAAAATATATTAAAATTTATGAAATTTCTTTAAATTATTAAAATGTTTAAGAAAGTATATCTTACATTTTTATTAAGTGTTTTCTTATTAATTACTTGCTAAATGTTCATTATATTTATAATACTAATTTAAAATAATATATTCTTTTCTATTTTTCATGCCAAAGCTCGACTTAGTAGAATTAACCCCGACAGCCCAAGCTCGAGTTTGATTAATTAATCAAACTCAATTTCATACTGAAGGTGGCTCAAGACCAACTTGACTCGTTTATGCCCGTAGTTGAATATACATGTTGTCCTATGGAGACTAATATGCACCTAAGAAATGCAGAACTAGTCATGAGATTCTTTAAAAGGCATCCTTAACGCTGTTGAAAATAAGAATAAATGAATGCTACCATGAAGTGCACATTAATTCATATATCGTAGGGTCTGTTTGGGGCAACTGCGGCTTATCCGACTTATCAAGATGTTGATCGGCAGTTGGTCCAGATAAGCCGGCTGGCTGTTTGGTTTGTGCGTTTGGAAAACAGCTGATTTGCAGTTGTTTCTGAATAAATGATTGTTATACCTCTGTACAGTAATGTTATTTGCAGCATAAGTGTCATAACAATATATTTAATATTTGAGAGGCAAAAAAGATTTTAGAACAGTAAAAAAAATAGGATAATGACCTAAAAACAATTATAAAATGATGATGAATGACATCAAAAATATTAAAAAATGAAATTATATATTTTTACTAGTTATTACATATTGTTTATTATAAAATGGTAATGAATGATATAAAAAATATGAATAAATTCAACCATAAAAAAGTGATTGCACCGAGAACTAACTTCAGTTGTCATCTAAGCTGCTTAGTATTTAGCAGGTCATAAAAGCTTCAATTTGAACGACACAACGAATTTATTCATCCTTCACAGAAACTGTTACAAGCATGTTTTCGAGGATTGTGAATCCCTTTTATTTAACTCTAGTAGAATTTAGTAAATTTTGTTAAAGTAAAACCCAAACCATTTACAAGCAAGCTTTAAAAGATTGTGAATCCCTTTTATTTTAACTCAAGTAAAATTTAGTAAATCCATGGAAAAATATAGTATAACTATGTGGTTGTGTGTTTTGAGATGCTAAAAAATCGAGTAAAGAAGAGAACTTTATTAATTAACAAAACACTAATAAAAAAGAAAACAACTATTAAAATATAACAACAAACTTGTAAATAAGAAATAANCATAACTATGTGGTTGTTGTTTTGAGATGCTAAAAAATCGAGTAAAGAAGAGAACTTTATTAATTAATAAAACACTAATAAAAAAGAAAACAACTATTAAAATATAACAACAAACTTGTAAATAAGAAATAAAACTGTTACAGGGGTAAAACTAGAGAATTCCATTTGTCCCAAACTACATCATTTATGGATGGTGATCAGCAAATGGAGAGAGCCAGTAGAGGATCTTTTGATCAGGATGGCTGGGCACCAGCGGTAGAAATCTGTTGTGTCCTTTCATCGGTAATAATTTTCGACACAAGGGGTCATCTTGCTCCAGGAACCCTATAAAAAAAAGCTCACCGCCANCTTACTGGGGTAGAACTAGAGAATTCCATTTGTCCCAAACTGCAACATTTATGGATGGTGATCAGCGAGTGGAGAGCCAGTAGAGGATCTTTTGATCACGATGGCTGGGCACCAGCGGTAGAAATCTGTTGTGTCCATTCATCGGTAATAATTTTCGACACAAGGGGTCATCTTGCTCCAGGAACCCTATAAAAAAAAGCTCACCGCCACAAATACTCAACCAGATCGGCTCCCTTTCCATGAAGCATTAACACAACGGTCGACTTACAATAAACACTAGCATTTCAAATACATTGGATATGTCTATTCGCTGCATTGCAAATTATTTAGAATTGTAGCGAAAATGAATGAAGAAAAAATAGCGTGCACATCGTTCTCCTTCCTCTACCTCTCGTGAACTCGATTTCTACTTGGAGGAGATCACTACTTTTATAGAGCTGTAGAACGAAGGGCTTCACGCTTATCCGAACGTGGCTGCCACAGTTGTTGGACTTTTATACTTTCGCAAGATATGTTGTGTAAAAAAGTCATGTATGTTGTGTAAAAAAGATATGTTGTCAAAACATATGTTATCAAAAGATATGTTATCAAAATATATGTTGTGTAAGAAAGATGCTGATAAAATTATAGCGGAGTTGTGTTATAAAGGCTATAGTTGTGTATACAAGCACATTTGANCTGGAGGAGATCACTACTTTTATGGAGCTGTAGAACGAAGGGCTTCACGCTTATCCGAACGCGACTGCCACAGTTGTTGGAATTTTATACTTTCGCAAGATATGTTGTGTAAAAAAGTCATGTATGTTGTGTAAAAAAGATGTTGTCAAAACATATGTTATCAAAAGACATGTTGTGTAAAAAAGATGTTGTGTAAAATTATAGCGGAGTTGTGTTATAAAGACTATAGTTGTGTATACAAGCACATTTGAAGGAATTTTGTCCTTTCGCGAAGCTCCTTTAAAAGTCATGTATGTGAAAAGAAGATTGTCATCTGTGCTTTAAAATGATAAGAAAATTATTGTTCCGTCTTAACAACTTCTGGGGACGTCATTTTATCAAGCGAAATTGAATGCACGCAAGCGAGTGCACTTCAATGGAACGAAGCTTTACTGCCTTGGCGAACAAGTCCCTTCATTACTTTAAGTTGTCAGCATGTTTAGTTCTTCATCTAAGTTGTGTTCATGCTTAAAATTATCCTCACGGTATTTTAGCGCTCATTTTCTGTGCTGTTAGATTTATTTGATCAAGACATTATGTTTAATGATAGATTTGTCAAAACCCTAGTCCAAATAGATCTGAAGTTAATTTTCTAATGATATATTAATCAGAATATTTTCTAGTTAAATTTTCATTTTGGCTGCAAAACTATGATCATAACATTTTGGGTCGTGTATACACCAGAAATGACGACACAAATCTCAAAGTGAACGAATGATCGAGATAAGACAGCTTTCCTCGAGGAAGCAAGCAACAGACGATTCAACGCTGAGCATGAGAAACCGTGTTTTCAAGCTTGGAATAAGTTCAAGCTCTTGAGATGGTTCCTTGCTTCGTAGCAACAAGATCCGCCGAGAGTAAGATGTGGATCATCTCGACAGTGAGATTCGTCGGATACTTTGCATAGGCAACACAAGATCTGCCCGAAGACCATGCAAGATATAGAGATCCGACCGAGGCGACGAACGTGGACATGCGAGACACATGATATGTAAGACTTGAGTTGAACAACAAGTGAGTCGCAACTCATCTGATCATTGTTGGCCAATCGACTCGGCATGAGCGAGATCGCCATACACATCAACTGACCGACACACACTTTGGAAGACACAGCCGTCTTTCGATCAATCGCTTCAATCAATGAGTTCAAACAAATTGGCTTGCTGATTTGTACAATGTTAAAATTCAGTTTGTAATAAATATATTTAATTACCGCAATTAATATATATATATATATATATATTTTAATTTTTTCCGTAATTTCTTAAAACTTTTATAGTCACTTTTTTAAGAAGCTTCGTTCGTTAAATCAAACAGAAGTGTAATAAATCCTGAACTAGAGGATAGTCCATCCGAACTCCACGTCACGGCTGTGATCAAATCCACTGAATGAATGCCACGTGTCACATAAGTAATATGAACCGACGGATCTTCCAGGCAGGACAAGTCAAAACATCCTCTATCGTTTCTCACTTCTCCACGTCACACCAGCGAACAACGCCACTGAACGGCTGCCACGTGTCCTAAAAGCCAACGCGAACCGTTAGATATTCCACGTAGGATAGATCAAGCCATTTTTCACGGCGCGATTCGCAGCCAAGTCGTGGTGTCCGAAGACCCAAAGTCGTATTTATCTCAACAGCGCGAAGATTTTCCTCTCAACAATTGCCAGGTTTTGTTTCTCGATTGTTCGGTGACAGATTAAGNAACAGCGCGAAGATTTTCCTCTCAACAATTGCCAGGTTTTGTTTCTCGATTGTTCGGTGACAGATTAAGCGCAATGAGGAAATGGGCGATCCCTTCCGTTCTTCTTCTGTTAATCATCTTCTCTACCATTCCGGATCAGGGTAAGTTCCGATGATTTTTAGGGTTTGGTGTTAGGGTTTTACGTATATATCAGTTCTACAGTTGCTGCTGCTGTTGCTGCTGCTGTTGCTGCGGGGGTTTTCATTGATTGCTCATAATTTGGCGGATTTGAAACTGGATCTCACTTGATTTTTGTTTGGATCTTGCAGGTCGTAGGCTTCAAGCGAATGCCGAGGACAGTGACGATGCAGATGAGATTGAGAATCCGCCGAAGGTGGAGGAGAAGCTTAGAGCTGTACCTAGTGGAGTGTCCACNAGTTGTGATTTAAAGAAGATAATTTTATGGAGGGGTTTTATGACAGATAGCATCGAAATATNGGTTGTGATTTAAAGAAGATAATTTTATGGAGGGGTTTTATGACAGATAGCATCGAAATATTAATAGTATTGTATGATCGAAATATGATAAATTTGATTAAGCGGTCTTGGACGGGACTCCTGCCGAAGAGTTGATTACGACATGGAACGAACGATTCAACTAATCGTATCAAAAAAGTCGATTGAATAAATAGACAAACGACTCACTATTCTAGAAGCAAGCGAGATTGAGATTCAACAAGTAAGAATTTCAGTCATAGTAAAGGATATCTCGACAGTTATAGCAATCAACCGAAGATAAAGAATTTCAANTCTACCGAAGAGTTGGACGGGACTTCTACCGAAGAGTTGATTACGACACGGAGCGAACAATTCAACTAATTATATAAAAAAATCGATTGAATAAATAGACGAACGACTCATTATTCTAGAAGCAAGCGAGATTGAGATTCAACAAGTAAGAATTTTAATCATAGTAAAGGATATTTTGACAGTTATAGCAATCAACCGAAGATAAAGAATTTCAATGCATTATCTATATTTTACAATGCAAATCCTACATACTATAAATATGAAAACATTGACATATAAATGTGGAATATTTTTTTTAGGAAAAGACACAAAAATATATTATTGACAGTTCCAAAACTCTTAAATCCCTTCTTTTCTCTCCTTATTCTTCTTTTTCTTCCTCTCCCTCTCTCTTTCTCCCTCTTTCTCCCTCCCTTCTGTCATTCATTGGGTGTGATTTACTGATAAAAATTGTTGTTTAACATATTCATAAATCAGAGAATGTTTCAGAAGTTCTATCAAAATTTTTTTGTAAACATATCCATAAAGAAAATAAACAACAATATCTCACCTAGTAGAAATAACACATTATGTAATTATGGTGGCAGTAGTTTGATCTTNCTCTCCTTATTCTTCTTTTTCTTCTTCTCCCTCCCTCTTTCTCCCTCTTTCTCCCTCCCTCCTCCCGTCATTCATTGGGTGTGATTTACTGATAAGAATGGATGTTTAGCATATTCATAAATCAAAGAATGTTTAAGAAGTTCTATCAAAATTTTTCTGTGAACATATCCATAACGAAAATAAACAACAATATCTCACCTAGTAGAAATAACACATTATGTAATTATGGTGGCAGTAGTTTGATCTTTTCTTAAAATTAGAGAATATGATGTTATAAAATTGGAAACATTGACTCGGTCATCTAGGCCTATGGTAGATATTTCTAGAGGAAATTGAAGTTGATGATTAGGGTTTAGGGTGCAATGATCCGGAGATAGTTCGATGATAGAGATCAATGACGGTGGTTGACGGCTATGAATATCAATGATGGTTGTTGACTCGTAATAGTTGAACGATAACAATCACACACTTGCGGTTGAATGACAATAGACAAAGATGGCAATTGAGTGATAACAAGTGAANATCATCTAGGTCTATGGTAGATATTTCTAGAGGAGTAATAAAAGTTGATGATGAGGGTTTAGGGTACAATGATTCAAAGATAGTTCGATGATAGAGATCAATGATGGGGGTTGACAACTATGAATATCAATGATGGTTGTTGACTCGTAATAGTCGAACGATAACAATCACACACTTGTGGTTGAATGACAATAGACAAAGATGGCAATTGAGTGATAACAAGTGAAAGATGATGGCTGTTGGTGTGATATTCAACTTTGAAAGCCTAGTGGAGCTCTATAATTTACAGACTTCAACTTTTCTACAATTTTAAAATCTAATTATTTCACTATGATCATATGAAGATTAATGATTCATTTATTATTTAATTGAATGTTATTTTAGTAATTTTAACAAAAATATTAAATAGTCGACCAAAAGTCGTCTCATCTTATAAATGTGATCCTTGAGTGTGATATAGAAAAAATTACAAAGAAGCATTGTGGTTAGTTGAATACATGGGTGTAGGTGAGTCTAGCTGACTTGTGAGCCAGCTTGGGCCAACTAGATAAGTGGCTTGTAAATTTATCTCGATGAGCTAACAATTCATGATCATGCTTGTTTAAAACTAAAAAAAAAATACTAAAAATATATTAAAATTTATGAAATTTCTTTAAATTATTAAAATGTTTAAGAAACTATATCTTACATTTTTTATTAAGTGGTTTCTTATTAATTACTTGCTAAATGTTCATTATATTTATCATTTTATTAAAATGCTAATTTAATATAATATATTTTTTCTACCTTTCATGCCAACGCTCGACTTAGTAGAATTAAGCTCGACAGCCCAAGCTTGAGTTCGATTAATTAATCAAGCTCAATTTCATGCTGAGGGTGGCTCAAGACCGACTTGACTCGTTTACGCTCGTAGTTGAATATACATGTTGTCCTATGGAGACTAATATGCTCCTAAGAATTGCAGAGCTAATCATGAGATTCTTTAAAAGGCATCCTTAACGCTGTTGAAAATAAGAATTAATGAACGCTACCATGAAGTGCACATTAATTCATATATCCTAGGGTCTGTTTGGGGCAACTGCGGCTTATCCGGCTTATCAAGATGCTGATCATCAGCTGGTCCAGATAAGCCGGCTGGCTGTTTAGTTTGTGCGTTTGGAAAACAGCTGATTTGCAGTTGTTTATGGATAAATGATTGTTATACCTCTGTACAGTAATGTTATTTGCAGCATAAGTGTCATAACAATATATTTAATACTTGAGAAGCAAAAAAAGATTTCAGAACAGTAAAAAAAATAGGATAATGACCTAAAAACATTATAAAATGATGATGAATGATATCAAAAATATTAAAAAAATGATATTATATATTTTTACTAGTTATTACATATTGTTTATTATAAAACGGTAATGAATGATATAAAAAATATGAATAAATTCAACCATAAAAAAGTGATTGCACCGAGAACTAACTTCAGTTGTCGTCTAAGCTGCTCAGTATTTAGCAGGTCATAAAAGCTTCAATTTGAACGACACAACAAATTTAATCATCCTTCACAGAAACAGTTACAAGCATGCTTTCGAGGATTGTGAATCCCTTTTATTTTAACTCTAGTAGAATTTAGTAAATTTTGTTAGAGTAAAACCCAAACCATTTACAAGCAAGCTTTAAAAGATTGTGAATCCCCTTTATTTTAACTCAAGTAAAATTTAGTAAATCCATGGAAAAATATAGTATAACTATGTGGTTGTTGTTTTGAGATGCTAAAAAATCGAGTAAAGAAGAGAACTTTACTAATTAACAAAACACTAATAAAAAAGAAAACAACTATTAAAATATAACAACAAACTTGTAAATAAGAAATAAAACTGTTACAGGGGTAAAACTAGAGAATTCCAATTGTCCCAAACTACATAATTTATGGATGGTGATCAGCGAGTGGAGAGAGCCAGTAGAGGATCTTTTGATCAGGATGGCTAGGCACCAGCGGTAGAAATATGTTGTGTCGTTTCATCGGTAATAATTTTCGACACAAGGAGTCATCTTGCTCCAGGAACCCTACAAAAAAAAGCTCATCGCCACAAATACTCAACCAGATCGGCTCCCTTTCCATGAAGCATTAACACAATGGTCAGCTTACAATAAACACTAGCATTTCAAATACATTGGATATGTCTATTCACTGCATTACAAATTATTCAGAATTCTAGCGAGAAATGAATGTGGAAAAAATAGCGTGCACATCATTCTCCTTCCTCTACCTCTCGTGAACTCGATTTATACTTGGAGGAGATCACTACTTTTATAGAGCTGTAGAACGAAGGGCTTCACGCTTATCCGAACGCGGCTGCCACAGTTGTTGGAATTTTATACTTTCACAAGATATGTTGCGTAAAAAAGTCATGTATGTTGTGTAAAAAAGATATGTTGTGTAAAAAAGTTATGTTGTCAAAACATATGTTATCAAAATATATGTTGTGCAAGAAAGATGCTGATAAAATTATAGCGGAGTTGTGTTATAAAGGCTATAGTTGTGTATACAAGCACATTTGAAGGAATTTTGTCCTTTCGCTAAGCTCCTTTAAAAGTCATGTGTGTGAAAAGAAGACTGTCATCTGTGATTTAAAATGATAAAAAAAATTGTTGTTCGGTCTTAACAACTTCTGGGGACGTTTATTTATCAAGCGAAATTGAATGCACGCAAGGGAGTGCACCACAATGGAACGAAGCTTTACTGCCTTTGCGAACAAGTCCCTTCATTACTTTAAGTTGTCAGCATGTTTAGTTCTTCATCTAAGTCGTGTTCATGATTAAAATTATCCTCACGGTATTTTAGCGCTCATTTTCTGTTCTGTTAAATTTATTTGATTAAGACATTATGTTTAATGATATATTTGTCAAAACCCTAATCCAAATACATCTGAAGTTAATTTTCTAATAATATATTAATCAGAATATTTTCTCGTTAAAATTTCATTTTGGCTGCAACATTTTGGATTGTGTATACACCAGAAATGTCGACACAAATCTCAAAGAGAACGAATGATCGAGAAAAGACAACTTCCCTTTGAGGTAAGCAAGCAACTGACGATTCAACGCCGAGCATGAGAAACCGTGTTTTCAAGCTCGGGATAAGTTCAAGCTCTTGAGATAGTTCCCTGCTTCGTAGCAACAAGATCCGCCGAGAGTAAGATGTAGATCATCTCGACAGTGAGACTCGTTGCATACTTTGCATAGGCAACACAAGATCTGCCCGAAGACCATAAAAGATAGAGAGATCCGACCGAGGAGATAAACGTGGACATGCAAGACACAAGATCTGTAAGATTTGAGTTGAACAACAAGTGAGTCACAACTCATCTGATCATTGTTGGTCGATCGACTCGGCATGAGCGAGATCGCCATACGCATCAACCGACCGACACACACTTTGAAAGACACAACCGTCTTTCGATCAATCGCTTCAATCAACTGAGTTCAAACAAATTGGCTTTGCTGATTTGTACTAGGTTAAAATTCAGTTTGTAATAAATATATTTAATTACCGCAATTCTTATATATATATATTTTAATTATTGCCGTAATTTCTTAAAACCTTT
The DNA here is from genome assembly GCA_002079205.1 of Phalaenopsis hybrid cultivar. Lineage (NCBI taxonomy): Eukaryota > Viridiplantae > Streptophyta > Magnoliopsida > Asparagales > Orchidaceae > Phalaenopsis > Phalaenopsis hybrid cultivar. Next base: position 22,528 of record JXCR01023096.1, read on the forward strand.
ATAGTCACTTTTTTTAGAAGCTTCGTTAAATCAAACAGAAGTGTAATAAATCCTGAACTAGAGGATAGTCCATCCGAACTCCACGTCACGGCTGTGATCAAATCCACTGAATGAATGCCACGTGTCACATAAGTAATATGAACCGACGGATGATCCTCTATCGTTTCTCACTTCTCCACGTCACACCAGCGAACAACGCCACTGAACGGATGCCACGTGTCCAAAATGCCAACGCGAACCGTTAGATATTCCACGTTGGATAGATCAAGCCATTTTTCACGGCGCGATTCGCAGCCAAGTCGTCGGCCAAGTCGTGGTGTCCGAAGACCCAAAGTCGTATTTAGCTCTACAGCGCGGAGATTTTCCTCTCAACAATTGCCAGATTTTGTTTCTCGATTGTTCGGTGACAGATTAAGCGCAATGAGGAAATGGGCGATCCCTTCCGCTTTTCTTCTGTTGATCATCTTCTCTACCATTCCGGATCAGGGTAAGTTTCGCTGATTTTTAGGGTTTGGTGTTAGGGTTTTACGTTTAGATCAGTTCTACAGTTGCTGCTGCTGTTGCTGCGGGGCTTTTCATTGATTGCTCATAATTAGGCGGTTTTGAAACTGGATCCCACTTGATTTTTGTTTGAATCTTGCAGGTCGTAGGCTTCAAGCGAATGCCGAGGACAGTGGCGATGCAGATGAGATTGAGAATCCGCCGAAGGTGGAGGAGAAGCTTAGAGCTGTACCTAGTGGAGTGTCCACGGACTCTGATGTATCCAAGAGGTGTGGATTTGGTAGATTTATTTTGTTTGTAGTTTTTTCAGCATGTTCGATCGAGTTGGATTACTCGGCAGTGCAGAAAGATGAACATCTGTTTTCCACCTTTCTCATTAAATTTACAGAGAGTCGGAGTCGATCGGAAGGAGCTCTCTGCGTAGTAGCTCGGAGAAGTTTGAGTTCCAGGCGGAAGTGTCCCGTTTGATGGATATAATCATCAACTCTCTCTACAGTAACAAAGACATCTTCCTGAGGGAACTCATCTCCAATGCCTCTGATGTGAGTAGATGACCGCTTTAGTTTTGTGCAGTTAGGTGATCGAATTTTACGGTTTAGTTGAAGTTATTTTGCTTATTTAATTTGGAAAACAGGCGCTGGACAAAATCAGGTTCCTGTCGCTTACAGATAAGGAGGTCCTAGGGGAAGGTGACAATACAAAGCTTGAAATTCTGGTTAGTAGAACTGCGCTACTTTAAAGCTGGATTATTGATTTTAAAATGCTTCGATGGTAATAAATGGTTGTTAATGTGCATTGCAGATTAAGTTAGACAAAGAGAAAAAGATTCTTTCAATTCGGGACAGAGGTATCGGTATGACGAAAGAAGATTTAATTAAAAACTTGGGAACCATTGCCAAATCTGGAACTTCAGGTATTAATTGTTGATTAGTGGGCATCTACCATTTTTTTTTCCTTTTATATACTGATTTTCATGATTCCCTTAATCAGTTAGAGTGCATGCTCATCACAACTATTTTTTTTTATTGGTTGCAGCTTTTGTGGAGAAGATGCAGGCGAGTGGTGATCTGAATCTAATTGGGCAATTTGGTGTTGGGTTCTATTCTGTATATTTGGTAGCTGATTATGTGGAGGTCATTAGCAAGCATAATGATGACAAGCAGTAAGGATTTTGTTCATTTTTTTTCTTCTTTTTCTTGGAATTGGTGTGCCTTTTTATGGCAAATATGTCGAATGCTCAAATAGCTCGAACGCAGCTCAGGTTGGGGGAAAAGCGCTGTGTACGTTCAGTAGTTTACAGGGAGAGGTATTGGGGGTTATAACCGCATTATACCTACTGTAACCTCCATGTAACCTACCTATGACCTATAAATATATGAAAACAAAAGAGCGGAACTTACTAGAAATTATAGGTAGGTTACAGGGAGGTTTCATGGGGTATAACACGGTTATAACCCCCAATACCCTCCCTGCAACCTACTGTCGTACGTAGCGCTGCATACTTCTTACGTACACAAATTTTTTCCTCAGGTTGGAGAGGGTAGCCTAAACCTACTGCTCTCCATAGTTTTAATTTTGTTCTCTTTGGGCATGACTCGTCCCTCTTTGCTGCTTTTTATTAATATTTATTTATTAAATAAGTTGATGATCTTGTTTTTGTATTCCGCTGTCTAGGTATGTCTGGGAATCTAAAGCTGATGGCTCCTTCGGCATTTCTGAAGACACGTGGAATGAGCCTTTGGGCCGTGGAACTGAAATCCGTTTGCATCTTAGAGATGAAGCTAAGGAGTATCTTGATGACATTAAGTTGAAGGTGAGCATGAGAGATCTTAAAATTTTAAGCCAGCTTCTTTAATTTGCTTGTTGTCGCTTACAACTCCCGGGGTAGTAGTCTGCTATCATTACATTTAATTAAAAAAAAAACATTTTGTGTAGTTTTTTTTTTCTTTTGGGTAAATGTTGTGCTAATCTATCCAAAGCTATTATATTTTCTTTGTTTTACATTGACATAGGAGAAACAAATATCCCATATGATCTTGTAGGGTAAGTAATACAAATTTAAATCTATAACAAGCAATTTTTTGAAGAGCTAACCATGCAGCTTTTGATCTTCCTCAATTTTATTTTTTAACATCAACTTGATCTAATGCCCTTATTCTCGTGTCTTTAACTCCTTCAATGAACATGCATAAATCACTCAAAATTTATTTTCTACGGCCTTACTTTCAATAGACACAATTCCTACATTCCTTTAATACAATAATTTTTCAATTTATCGTTCTTAGGTTGTTGCACATTCAGTTAAATATTCTTAATTTTTCATATATAGATCATATATAAATTACTTTTTTACTGCTTAACTATTAGATCCATACAACATAAGTGGTATAATTATAGCTTACAAAATGTTATACTAAACCAAATCGATTGAAGATCAATACTGATGGGTGATAGAACTAAGATCTTCTATGTGGTTTTGTTAGGCAGAAAGACTTAATGTATCGTGATCTATTCTACAAACATAAACCAACTAATAGAGTTCTAGTTTCAATTTGCCAAAACAATACACTTACAAGCAGAACACTATTGTATATGTGAATAAACTTGATATAAGAATGAAAATATAATGTATCAAAACTATAGAAGTTTACCGAAACAATAACAATTTATTTAATAACTATAAAAAATTAGGTACAAGATAATTTGTCGCCATCAAGATCAATATGTGACTTATATATCACAACATGCTATCATAGGTTCATTATAAACACCGACTTGCAAATAGAAATCCACAATATAATCAATGACAGAGAACATTGATTAAATTAGTAAGAACATAAAACTATGAGAGTATAAATGCACATATTTATGTGATTCAGCACTTGGGTGTCTGTGTCCTTGGAGTGAAATTAGGGCTTTACTTCTATTTCAGTTATATTGATGATTACGGGTTACAAACTAACAGGAAAATCTAAATACAATGATTAATACCGAAGATGATGATTGAGAACAAATAATACTTCTTCAAGTGTGTATAGAAACTATATAAGAAGTACAACTAGGGTAGAAAAAGGATTTGTTGTAGGACACAATGGAGAAAAATGATTCATGTAGTTGACCCCACGTAGTGGGATTACGGCTTTGTTGTGAAAAGAAGCCTTAGGCGGAGAATTCTACCTTCTCGTCACCTAGGATGGAATGCTTAACTACCATAGGGCGCAATCCCTTCTTCCGTTAGATTCTCTTGCTCGAATGCCTGCTTTTCATTTGCAAGCAAAAAGGGTTCTCTCCTCTCTTGTTCACTTGGATGCGCTGGATTGCACACACACTCTCAATCATTATTTGGAGGTATCTCACTCGGTTTTGTTTACAAGAAATGATAAAGGAGAAACCAAGGCAACCAACTGGGCTACACATAATACAAAGAGTATAAGGCTACACAAGTAAATAAAAGGAAATTAGGTTTAATTTTTCTAATAATTAATTCAAAATATTAACACAACTTAATTATTAGATCTATGATACTTTTTTTTTACGTAGTAACCTTAAGACACTTCTTTATTTAAATCAACTAGTTTTACTCCATAGTTGTATTCTTCTATTTATCTCACTATTTTTAGAGCTGTTCCAAAATATTCAAACATAAGGTGCCTTGATATCACATTATCTTATAGTAATGTTCTTTAATAATTAATAGTATAGTATCTATTTGATATTATATTTCATATCATAATTTTTTTTTACTAATCCTAAGTTATGAGCCCTAAAATTTTTCAAACTATAGAATTCATTTCACTAGTGTTCTCATTTGTTAAAACGATATTTGTATAAGCTATTCGTCAAGGTACACCACTTCAAATGTTTGTTGTAAATAATCTCCATGATGAATGCAGAAACATGCAAATTTAATGCCAATAATTAATCTAAGTATTATAATCGAGAGCTCCTTGGTCAATCCACGTCTACTTTTAGCTTACAAAAATGCTTTATTCTACAGCATTTCAATAATTTTAATTCATTTTTGGGTCGCATTTTTGGATTAATGCATTTCAATTCAGTTCAAGTTAATTGTGTTTGACCAAATGATTATTGAAGTGCAATAGCAATATATGATTCTTTCTTTATTCACTATGTTTTTTATTATTTCATTTGTTACTTCGTGATTGAAGGGTAAGCAAACTCAATTTTGTATTTTATTTCAAAGAAATGCTGACCTAACTTGATTGGGTCAAGTAAAATAGTTAAAATGTTTTTATTTTTTATTTTTTGTAAATTTATGAAAATACCTCTATGAAACATCCAGTTTTGCTTTGAATTTTAGCCCAAATAGCATATCTTCATTCCAATTTCAGCTAATGTATATTCATATATTTAACTATATAATGCATGTTTGTTTATTTATCTATATATAATAATTAAAGCTATTGAGGGTTACAATGCTTTTTCCTAGGACATTATACTACTGGTACATACAATGGCCCACTAAAAATTTTAATTTCTTATGAAAGATGACCCTTAGAATATGCAAACTGACTACCCATTAAGTTGTATGGATGGTTAAATGATTGACCTAAGGAACGGGATTGTTCACTAATGTTTGAGCAAGCTATGAATTGCGAAGAAAATTTCTTTTGAAGTCTACACTTGCTTTCTGATCTTCCTTCTCGCGCAACGTGTAGCTGTCTAATTGAGATATATGGTTGCATATAACTGTATGTCACAAGCTTGAGTTGATAACTCACCTTCTTTTAAGTATTATGCATCACAAAAGTAGTTACTAACTCATTACATTAGAATGATTTTTTTTTATTTTAAGTTATATCTCAAGTGTTTTTATTGAAAGCAAAGAGGTTAAAATTGCTTATTTTGTTTTTTCTAATTAAATTGAAATGATTTATTGAGCTTGATCGAGATGTTATTACTTATTGTTCTTAATTCCTCTTCGCATCACAATCATTATCCATGTTTTGTGCAATTTTTTTCGTCCATTTCCTAGCAAGTTACAATATTATAATCATTTTCTTTCGTTATCAAGCCACATGAATTATTTTTCCCATCTTCTGTGTGCATCTTCTCTAGCTGAGTTACTTTTTACTCAGTTCCATTTGATTCATCCTTATTCATTGGTTCTCTTTCTCAGTTTATTAGTGCATCTTCTTTTATCCCAATTCATGCCCAATCCATCTAAAAGCATTTTCTACAAACTTAATAATTGCTTATCTTAATATCATTACTTCCCACTCTATTCTTCCTACTTTTCTTCCATCATTTTAACTCTCTTTTTTGTCACTCTCAACTTAGTTATTCAGGACTTGTTTATTTCCCAACAATTGGATGTGAATTGTGTAATTGATCTTATTGTAGTTTTGATAAAATTGATCTCTATTTTAATTATTTTAAACTTATCTATATATGATTATTCAGTAGTAAAATTTGTTGCATAATAATAATAATTAAAGTTTTGGATGATCAGATGGCTGCATCATATCTTCTAAACCTCCCATAAGATGTTCTGCCTGAGCTAAAATATTTATGAATTTCTACTTCTTTTTGGTTGTATTTGTAGCCCACTTATCCATTGTATGACACTTGACCTTTCTTCCTGGAAACTTCATACATCTATTCATGCAGAAGGTAAAAATTTTACTTCAAATTGTTTCAATCATTAATTCAAAACTGTGACGAAGGTTTCTAATATTTAATTCTCTAACTTTATTGAGGTTTGTATGGAAGTTGATTATATTAAAACTATTTGACATTCTTGCGAGAAGTCTCCTTTGAGCTAATAGGTCCTTTAAACAGCCATTATAGGTCCTTTAAACAGCCATTCAACTATCAGCATGCATTTTTTGAATAATAATTACAAAAGCAATGGGCCCCTGAAGTGGCTCAAGGAGCAATATATAATTTCAGGCGTCTCTACTTTACTCCTTCCATAATGACTGACAATTCTCATCTCTGGCTGCTGTAATATGGATTCACCCTTCTATTTCTCCTTTCGTTTTACCTAGACAATATTAAGTAGGCTTGAATTTGATGGTTGATTTGGAAATTCAATAACGTTTGTGTTTGCAAGTAGTATGAAACAAGTTAGAATTAGATTGAAAGGTTAGATTGGTAAATTTTGGAAGGAAATCTCCTCTTCATTGTACTCTTTTTCTCCTTGGAGGACGTTACCTCAAAAGATGAGCTGTCATTCTTATACTTGCAATTCAAAAAGTATAGCTTATGTACACGCCTCTGCTTTTGCCTTCAAATATAGTGTTTTATAATGAATTTTTCTAATAGATTATTCACTTTCTAGTTGATACTAACAGTTTAATTTATCTCATCTTGTTTTAAATTGAACAAAAATATTTAAATGTGTATGTAATAAAGGCGTCTCTACTTTACTCCTTCCATAATGACTGACAATTCTCATCTCTGGCTGCTATAATATGGATTCACCCTTATATTTCTCCTTTCGTTTTACCTAGACAATATTAACTAGGCTTGAATTTGATGGTTGATTTGGAAATTCAATAACGTTTGTGTTTGCAAGTAGTATGAAACAAGTTAGAATTAGATTGAAAGGTTAGATTGGTAAATTTTGGAAGGAAATCTCCTCTTCATTGTACTCTTTTTCTCCTTGGAGGACGTTACCTCAAAAGATGAGCTGTCATTCTTATACTTGCAATTCAAAAAGTATAGCTTATGTACACGCCTCTGCTTTTGCCTTCAAATATAGTGTTTTATAATGAATTTTTCTAATAGACTATTCACTTTCTAGTTGATACTAACAATTTAATTCATCTCATCTTGTTTTAAATTGAACAAAAATATTTAAATGTGTATGTGATAAAGGCGTCTCTACTTTACTCCTTCCATAATCACTGACAATTCTCATCTCTGGCTGCTGTAATATGGATTCACCCTTCTATTTCTCCTTTCGTTTTACCTAGACAATATTAACTAGGCTTGAATTTGATGGTTCATTTGGAAATTCAATAACTTTTGTGTTTGCAAGTAGTATGAAACAAGTTAGAATTAGATTAAAAGGTTAGATTGGTAAGTTTTGGAAGGAAATCTCCTCTTCATTGTACCCTTTTTCTCCTTGGAGGACGTTACCTCAAGAGATGAGCTGTCATTCTTATACTTGCAATTCAAAAAGTATAGCTTATGTACACGCCTCTGCTTTTGCCTTCAAATATAGTGTTTTATAATGAATTTTTCTAATAGATTATTCACTTTCCAGTTGATACTAACAGTTTAATTCATCTCATCTTGTTTTAAATTGAATAAAAATATTTAAATGTGTATGTATAAATTTATTTCGTCCTTGGGTAACCATTAGTTTGTACAAAAACAAAACAGGTGGATTGTATGTTAGTCAAAATTAAACATTATTCATTTTATTATGACTCATTCTATTAGAATTGCTTGACAAATTACTTGTAGCACTTTTCATGGTTTAATATATTAACATGTAACAAGTTTTTAATCAAACATACACTATTCGTGCTATTTGATCTTTATAAAACATTTATAAAAGCGCTAATAACCTCATATTTTAGTAATTACGTTAGTTTTGTCCATTTTCCGAAAATTATGTGGTAAAAAAATGTTTTTTTTTCCATTATATTTAATTTGAATCATTTTATGTTTAAATTTTATCAATAATTGAAGATAAATTAATGGTTAGCAACTACTAGATTGAATTTTGTTACATGAACTTAAGGGTCACTTTTGACCAAACCAAAGAAGATCCAGTACTCTTTTCGTAATTAACACTTGAGTGGTAAATCCCGCGAATGGGAAAAAGTAGATCAGTCATATACGTGAAGGAACTACTTTTTTTTTTCTTAACATCAAATTTTGACTTTGTGCTAATGCAGAAAAGTGTGATGTGGTATAGCTCCAAGCTAGTGATTTGGCTGCTTTTTGTCTTTCTGCGTATGTATTTCCTGCTTCATAACTTGTTTTCGGCATCAATTTGGTAAATGATTACAAATTATACATGGCCAGTGGAAAAATCTGAATGGCTACTAATCCTTAATACCCTAAAAATTCTTGCATGAAAATGTTAATTTAGGATTGAATGCATTTTAGTTATTTTTTAAAATTAAAACCTTTGAGAAAAAAGTAGAATAACAAATTAAAATTAAACCGAGTGTTGAATTCGTTTATCTTTTGTTTTTGCTTATAAAGAGGATCTGGATCACTCTATTGTCTGTTTGATGCAATAAATAAATCTTTGTAGAATAGTTTTTCTTGCGTTTGTGTGGTTGGAAGCCGAAAGATTAGACAAAAAGAAATGGAAAATATGGATGAATCTATTTTTTTTATGTTTTTCTTGCGTTTGTGTGGTTGGAAGCCGAAAGATGAGACAAAAAAAAAATGGAAAATGTGGATGAATCTATTTTTTTTATGTTTTTCTTCTACAATTTTCTATCTGCCCCATCAAACTATTTTCCCCCATGATTTGATACGAAATTGTTATGATAATCACCATCTCTTATGTTCCTTGGAAATCTTTCTTTAAACGGTGGCCATCTACTTGGTTCACATAGCTGCTGCTTTAATTTATAGATCGCTTAACAGCTGCATAATTGAGCATAGCCTTTTAATTAGCTTGACATATTTGACCTTTTGTTTTTTTTTCCCACTTCTCTTGCATCTCGTATCAGGAGCTGGTTAAGAAGTATTCTGAGTTTATCAACTTCCCAATTTATCTTTGGACAAGCAAAGAGGTGGATGTGGAAGCTCCTTCTGATGAAGAGGAGTCTGGCGAAGAAGAAGAATCTTGTATGCCCTTGTATTATCAAATGCTCGTCTTGTTTAATTTTGATGTTATTTCGCAATTTTCTATAGAGCTTTGTCTATAGTCTGTCATCATTTTTGGTGAATCTTTTCTATGTTATTATTGGTCAATACAGCCGAGACGCCCAGTTCAGAAGGAGAAACAGAGGAAGAAGCTGAGTCAAAGCCTAAGAAAAAGACTGTTAAGGAGACAACTTTTGAGTGGGAGCTTCTGAATGATATGAAGGCAATTTGGCTCCGAAACCCCAAGGAGGTTACTGAAGAAGAGTATACAAAGTTCTACCATTCTATCTCAAAGGTTAGATTGAATAACTTTGTCAATTAAAAAAAAAAAACAAGAATATGCTCCTGCCACTTATATCTGAGAAAGTATGCTGGTTATTTATTGTAAAAATATGTTTTCATTGTTTTTTATATTTCAGGATTTTGGTGATGAAAAACCTTTAGCTTGGACTCACTTTGTTGCTGAAGGTGATGTAGAATTTAAGGCTTTGCTTTTTGTTCCTCACAAGGCGCCTAGTGATCTCTATGAGAGCTATTATAATACCAAAAAGTCCAATCTGAAGCTTTATGTCAGGCGAGTGTTCATTTCTGATGAATTTGATGAGCTTCTTCCCAAGTACCTCAACTTTTTGCTGGTAAATTCAATATTCTTTTGATTCCTATTAGCTTTGTTTGATTCATCTGAGTTGACTGGTTGTTTGATTCGGTTGGAACTAAAAAGACACTATGAATGGTTATTTATAGGGTCTGGTTGACTCTGACACACTCCCACTTAATGTTTCACGAGAGATGCTTCAACAACATAGCAGCCTTAAAACGATTAAAAAGAAATTAATACGCAAGGCCCTAGATATGATTCGAAGAATCGCTGATGAAGACCCTGATGAATACTCCAACAAAAATAAAACAGGTATCGGTTTTAACCATTTACGGGTTCTTTGGATTTTATCTTGAATGGCCTGTTTGGTTTCTGAGGTTTAGTTATTCATTAGTAAATATTATGAAAAAAAAATACTGCAGAGGTTTCCAGCGACAATGAAGAGAAAAAGGGGCAGTATGCAAAATTCTGGAATGAATTTGGCAAATCTATAAAGCTGGGCATCATTGAAGATGCGCAAAACAGAAACCGTCTTGCTAAGCTTCTGAGGTTTGAGAGGTTAGTCTTGTTTTTTGCTATGTTCTTTCGAGATTTTGTTTTTTCTTTTGTTTTTCAAAGTCTTGACTGCAATATGATATGGTGATATTAAGCTAGTTAAACAACGTAATTCTTATGCTTTAGTTTCTTCTTATTGCAGCACAAAGTCTGAAGGGAAGCTTGCGTCACTAGATGAGTACATTTCTAGAATGAAAACTGGACAGAAGGACATTTTCTATATTACTGGAACCAATAAAGAGCAGTTGGAGAAATCTCCTTTCCTTGAGAGGCTCACAAAGAAGAACTATGAGGTAATAGTTAGTTTCTATAACATCAAAAGGATAATTAATTCCTTTATATTATTTAAAGATAAAATTGTCTTATTATTATTTTCATCCATCTAAACATGAAATGCTCAAGAGGTTTTTCTTTCCTACCCAAATTAAATATGAAATCAAAGGTTGCCTACCCTTTATAAAAATCTCAAAATTTGATCGCCTCTAACAATAATATAAAAGTGAAGAAAAATTGAATAGGAATTTATGAGAGATGCGCCACATCATTTTTGTTTATTCATGTAATGTTTTTTGGAGCATTTACATACAAACCGCCCAATTCTTATGTTTTTAATTATCCAACACTTAAATTTTGCTTTTTGCATTTATACCACCTATTTTTTTTATTTCACATAAAAATACCACTACTTTAACTTTTTAAAAGTGAAATATTTCTTTTCATGCGTAGGTAGGGTGGCATTTATCTAAAGTTTGAATTTTAGGTGTTAGATATGAAAATACATAAGAATTTAGTAGTATGTAACTCTTCCAAATAAAAAATGGAGAAAATTTTAACAATAAATTGCGAGATATGTGCCTCTTTATACATGTTTATTCATGGGGATTGTTCCCATCATACCAATCTGTTCTCCAAATCCCTATTCTCTCTTTAAATTTGCCTTAATATATATGTTTTCTTACCTTATCGCAGGTCATTTTCTTCACTGATCCAGTTGATGAGTATTTGATGCAATACCTAATGGACTACGAAGACAAGCATTTCCAGAATGTNCTTTTGGGTAAATGTTGTGGTAATCTATCCAGAACTATTATATTTTCTTTGTTTTACATTGNTCTTTTGGGTAAATGTTGTGGTAATCTATCCAGAACTATTATATTTTCTTTGTTTTACATTGACATAGGAGAAACAAATATCCCATATGATCTTGTAGAGTAAGTAATACAAATTTAAATTTATAACATGCAATTTTTTGAAGAGCTAACCATGCAGCTTTTGATCTTCCTCAATTTTTTTTTTAACATCAACTTGATCTAATGCTCTTATTCTTGTGTCTTTAGCTCCTTCAATGAGCATGCATAANAACATCAACTTGATCTAATGCTCTTATTCTTGTGTCTTTAGCTCCTTCAATGAGCATGCATAAGTCACTCAAAATTTATTTTCTATGGCCTTACTTTCAATAGACACAATTCCTACATTCCTTTAATACAATAATTTTTTCAATTTATCGTTCTTAGTCTGTTGCACATTTAGTTAATTATTCTTAATTTTTCATATATAGATCATATATAAATTACTTTTTTACTGCTTAACTATTAGATCCATACAACATAAGTGGTATAATTATAGCTTACAAAATGTTATACTAAACCAAATCGATTGAAGATCAATACTGATGGGTGATAGAACTAAGATCTTCTATGTGGTTTTGTTAGGCAGAAAGTCTTAATGTATCGCGATCTATTCTACAAACATAAACCAACTAATAGAGTTCTAGTTTCAATTTGCCAAAACAATACCCTTACAAGCAGAACACTATTGTATCTGTGAATAAACTTGATATAAGAATGAAATATAATGTATGAAAACTATAGAAGTTTACCGAAACAATAACAATTTATTTAACAACTATAAAAGATTAGGTACAAGATAATTTATCGCCATCAAGATCAATATGTGACTTATATATCACAACATGCTATCATAGGTTCATTATAAACATTGACTTGCAAATAGAAATCCACAATATAATCCACAATATAATCATCAAATAAACATTAGAACATTGATTAAACATAAAACTATGAGTGTAAATGCACATATTTATGTGATTCGACACGTGGGTGTTTGTGTCCTTGGAGTGAAATTAGGGCTTTACTTCTATTTCAGTTATATTGATGATTACAGGTTACAAACTAACAAGAAAATCTAAATACAATGATTAACACCGAACATGAAGATTGAGAACAAACAATACTTCTTCAAGTGTGTATAGAAACTATATAAGAAGTACAACTAGGGTAGAAAAAGGATTTGTTGTAGGACACAATGGAGAAAAATGATTCATGTAGTTGACCCCACGTAGTGGGATTA
>JXCR01023106.1:4485-14546 GCA_002079205.1 Phalaenopsis hybrid cultivar
TATAATTATTTTATATTATTTTATATTTCAAACAATAACGATTCGAACACGAACGAACGCATCACTGTTCGTGTTTGGTTTATTTAACTAACTGAACGAAAAAAATTTGTTCGCGTTTGTCTCGTTTACTTATCGAACGAATCGAACACGAACTCGTTGACGAACCGAACACGAACTGTTCGCGAACAACGAGCTTTTTTGACTGCCCTAGAGAACAAATCTACACAATTACTAAGTTTGTAGTGACCTTCCCATAACCATATGGAGAAAACTCTTGTTTTTGGCAACATGAGTTGCTTGACCTTACTTCTGTCATTAGGCTAAAAAGTGCCCATCAAATTGCTCAAATTCCAAGTATTTATTTATTTATAGTAATATATTTCAAATTGCTCAAAACATTTATTTTTTTACTTTGGGGCATTAAATAAATGTTCAAAATAAAATCCTTTTGATTGAAATAGAATATATTTATTTTAATAAATACAAGATAAGCATTTTGAATTATAAAATTATAGTCATATTTGTTATTATTTTTATTTATTTAGTTTATTTTTAATAATTTATTATTTTTATTTTTATATTATAAATGTAAGAGTATATGATAAATTTTTGAAGAATAGGATTCAAGCATTATCTCCATCTACACACCTAATCTCCTGAAATAAAAAAGTTTCATAGATCAATATCATACCAAAAATAATACAGTTTCTCAGTATGATAAAAGAAATTTGGAAGAAATGCAATGAAATTCATAATTTCATTTTGTTTGAGTGGTACCAAAAAGGAACAATTTAGTAGGATTGAAGTTAATGTGCACATTAAACAAAATATTTTATTTGTTTAAAATCAAATAAATTATGTTATGTCAATATGACCGTCATAAATTCATGACAACGTAGAAGTTTTATGAAAAGTATTAAATTTAATGGTTGTATATTAAGAAAATGTGTATATTAAAAAGATCGATATGAGATAATTTAATTGGAGGATATCTAATTACATGATTTTTTATATATTTGAAGGATTGATATTAAATAACATAATTAGAGGAGATCTAATTAAAAGATTTTTCTTATATAAGAAAAATTTCTAACATGTATGTCCTAATCCTCTCTTATTTGTAGAAGTAATTAGGGTTGACTTTAATCGTGGAGTTGTCACGTTATTTCGGCATTTTTCTCTTCTTTCCTCATTTGTTGATAGTAAAAAAACCTCCCTTGTAGACATAAGCATATTTGTTCTGAACCACGTAAATCAAACCGTATTTGGTTGTTTGCTTGTTGTGTAATTTTATTTTCTACATCATTTTGCACAACAATTTTGTATCAATAAGATTGGTGTGATTTTAGCAGCAATTGGATGTGGATTCAACAAAGTCATGGATACAAGGCAAAGAGATCATAGNATAATCGTCTCTTACTTGTAGAAGTAATTAGGGTTGACTTTAATCGTGGAGTTGTCACGTTATTTTGGCATTTTTCACTTCTTTCCTCATTTGTTGATAGTGAAAAGACCTCCCTTGTAGACATAAGCATATTTGTTCTGAACCACGTAAATCAAACCGTAGTTGGTTGTTTGCTTGCTGTGTAATTTTATTTTCTACATCATTTTGCACAACAATTTTGTATCAATAAGGTTGGTGTGATTTTAGCAGCAATTGGATGTGGATTCAACAAAGTCATGGATACAAGGCAAAGAGATCGTAACAAGTTAGATTATGAGATATGGTGGAGTCATGGATAAAAACTTGTTCTCATGTACTTCAACATCCACCATGTTGGTGAAAAATTGTTGTTTCGTCATGTGATTACACATCCCATCAAAATATATGTAACGTGATTTGACGTGAAAGGAAACTTTGACATGTGGTGATGCGAGGTGATGAATGTGTTGTGCTCTTTGACTTTGAAGAGAGTTCCTGATAGCAATGAATGTCTTGAAAAGATTTTAGAAAGAGATTGGTTGATGATGAACCAGAGTGTTTGTGACTTGAATAAAAATTACTTCTTAAGAGGTTAAATTTAAAGGATTGATGGAGAATTTTTTAGAAAATTTATGAAAATATTGGAGAACAAATATCTCACAAAGAACTTGGAGAATCATCTCCATATGAAGTGTCGACTATTGATTTTAGATGAGATGTGAGTTATTATTAATGAGCACTTGAATAATTTTACAGAGCTTTTGACAGATCTGTTAGACCTGGATGAGGAGGTTGGAGATAAAGATAATACGCTTCTTCTGTTGAATTATCTCCTTGATAAGTACGAAAACCTCACAATGTTACTCATTCTTGGGAAGGATGTCATGAATTACGATGATATGACTACACCATATTGAACAATGGGTTTCACCTAAGAGACAACGACTCAGAAAAAAATAGTGTTTTCTGAGATCCTTGCGAAAATGCTTCAGACACATATTTGTGGTAAATGACCTATGATCGAGGAGGAAAATGATGATTTCGACAAGTAACTTTTTAATTCTCTATTTCTATATTACATTATTTGCATTATTCTCTTTCACTCTACCATACTCCTGCTGTGAATGATTTGTTGAGATTATATTGTTATATTTGCTATTATTTCATTCAGTTTTATTGTGTCTATGTGTTCTTTTACCGGCTAAAATCTCAGCCACAAATCAGCTGCATGCAAATTTAGCAACTAAAAAATTTAGTAGGTAGATTATTTTCAACAAAGGTTTTTATAGCTGAAGGGTTTCAGCCATCAATTTCGATTACCGACTGAAATACAAGTTATTACTGACATATTTGTTAGCCAGTAATCGTTGGTATTCCTGTAGTGAGTCCTATGACAAAGAAGAGTAGTAGTAGTAGGAGTAGAATCATCTCTTATTTTGTTTCCAAATTTAATTTAATAGTAAGTGAATCAATATTTGCATAATTAGTGGTATAGATAATGACATATATTTATCATTATATATACAAACTTAAATATATAATTATAAGGCAAAATTTTAAAAATAGAATTTCTTAAGAAAATAATTTAAATAAATGATAGACTAATAATAAAATTTATAAAATGGGCAAAATAGTCTTGTCACGTGACTGTGCTTCCTCACATCCCTAGACCTGTCACGTGACATTGAGGTATCTTGTCGACCGTATAATTATCT
Organism: Phalaenopsis hybrid cultivar; assembly: GCA_002079205.1. Classification (NCBI taxonomy): domain Eukaryota; kingdom Viridiplantae; phylum Streptophyta; class Magnoliopsida; order Asparagales; family Orchidaceae; genus Phalaenopsis; species Phalaenopsis hybrid cultivar. Next base: position 7,624 of record JXCR01023106.1, read on the forward strand.
TTTTTTGTCAAAAACTCCATTTTTAGCCTCTTGACTCCATGTCCAAAGCATTTCCTCTCCCTTGGAAACTACCCATGCAATGCCCTCATGTAGACTGTTTTCATCTTACCGGCTTATCCTTCATGCATTCCTACTTTTTCTTCTTGCGTTGAGGTCGCTCTCAGAAATGACCTCGAAAAGTTTTAACAATCCTTTTAGAACCCAAACGATCTATTTGAAGTCAGACGCCTGCCGGTGAACATGTCCAAACTTGCATCCTTGAGTAGGGAAGAGAGAAGGCAATTGGGATAATTGAAGGATGAAAAAAATTTCCATGTGGCAAAGTTGCACCTGGCAAATGACTTTGCCAATTTTACAAATTTTATTTTTAATGTACGCTTTTTTAGTATTACTTTTTTTTAAAAAAAATCTATTTTTAAAATTTTGTCTAATTACAGCCACTTTTGATGTTTATCAGATTATTTGATTAAACGTAAATGAATTTTTTGGAAATATATATGCTTGTTTTTTCTTATAATTTTGATATTTGATATAAACAAAAAAGCAGTTGGGCCAATTCTCATAACACTTTGTTGATTCTTAATTTGTCCATGAATTGCACCCATGAAATAGAGTATAACACATGCGTGGGTGGGAAACACAGTAGTAAACAATAGATCAAATTTTTTAGTATTCTTTTCTCATGAAATGACTCCCTATTTATAAGAAGGGGATACAATATATGAAATTACATGTCTGCTCTTGTTTAATGAGTAAGTTTCATGATATTTTAGGTATTTTACATGTATAGAACTTTGGTTAGGCTACTCTATGACTTGGTTGACTAAAATCAGTTGGTCATGAGTCGTTCACCTTCGCTAAATTGGGTTTTTGTCGGTCAACTATGCTTGTCTAGTTGCAATCTGGTTATCCTTGAATAAGGAACTTTTGTCGGCAGAGTAAGGCTAGGTTATCGAGCAGACAACTAATCGCCATAATCTGATAGGTGGCTGACTTCAATGAGGTGATCTTTCGAGGATGCTCCATGTGGTTATGTGATGGCTAGTTCTTAGCCCCTCATAAGAAATCTCAAACGTCTCTGTGGGATTACTAGCAATGTTTCATTCTTCCCTTGAATTGGGCCATGACGAATGGCTCTGCTCAACTCGATAGGATTTAATTTTGGGTTCAGACAGACTTCGCTCGGTCAGTCTTCAACCACGATTTAGGGAATTTGTGCCTGATCAAATAGGTCTTTCTATATTTTGCTAGTGAATGCTTAACCTTTTGCTGATAAACCATCGCTCTTCCTTTTAGCAACCCCTTATATTACATCTGTGAGCCTCTGGTCTTCCGTTTGCGAGCTCTTTTTATCCATAGTCCTTTATATTTTTTGTACATTGAATTTACTCGAGATTTGTGAAGACAAGTACTGATATACACTCTCGAATGTAAGAAAAATTCTATTTGATTATAAATAATTAAAAAAAATGAATTTTTCTTATAATAGTAAAAGTACAAGTTTTGAGTTTTCTATGCCACTTGATTAAAATTCTAATTTTGTCATCAATCAAATCCATACTCAATAGTTGGAAGCTTAACACTTGCTAAAAAATGTTAGTTCTCTCAAGTTGAAAATGGATCTAATAAATTCAACACACATAATGATAATAAAAGAGCATAAGAATATCCAAACCCAAAGCTACCATACATGAGCCAATGCATTTGATGAACAATTCAAACTCAGCATGATTAATAAGTGATTATTTTTTAATAGTTCAACAAATAACTTATTAAATGATATTTTAAATAAATACAACTTTATTAATTATAATTTATTTAATTATACATTTAATAGCAACATATTATAATTGAACATATATATTAATCTAATGAAATTTCTTCATAATTTTTTGATTCCAATGAACTCATTTGTTAATATTTATTTATAATGTTGGATTACAAGAAAATTTAATTATATGCTATCTTATTTAAGTGGTGCAAAATAGTCAAATACTAATTCTAAATTTTGTTGGATTTGTTATTTATTTAGGTTTATAAAATAATTAAATAANTCCAAACCCAAAGCTACTATACATGAACCAATGCATTTGATGAACAATTCAAACTTAGCATGATTAATCAGTGATTATTTTTTAATAGTTCAGCAAATAACTTATTAAATAATATTTTAAATAAATACAACTTGATTAATTATAATTTATTTAATTATACATTTAATAGCAACATATTATAATTTAACATATATATTAATCTAATGAAATTTCTTCATAATTTTTTTATTCTAATGAACTCATTTGTTAATATTTATTTATAATGTTGGATTACAAGAAAATTTAATTATCTATTATCTTATTTAAGTGGTGTAAAATAGTCAAATACTAATTCTAAATTTTGTTGGATTTGTTATTTATTTATGTTTATAAAATAATTAAATAATAATTTTATATGAAATTTCAATTACTCTTTCAATTTTTAACTTGTTTATTAATTAATTGAAAAAAATAATAAAATTAATCGAAACAAATCACGTACAAATCAAGTATAATTTCTTAAAATTTTAAAATAGCAAAATATGAATATTTATGTGAAAGCTTAGCTTCAACACGAGTCAAAGTGCTAAACATGAATAACTTATAATATAACTAAGTCGAAAGCACATAACATTTATCTCAATTACCGCCACAAGTCGGCTCGCTCGAACTCGCAGAATTAAATTTGATTCTAAGCTCAAAATCGACTAATTAATCAAACTTAAGTCTATACCAAGAGCAAGTGACTTGAGCTCAGCTCACTNTTAAAATTTCAATCACTCTTTCAATTTTTAACTTGTTTATTAATTAATTGAAAAAAATAGTAAAATTAATTGAAACAAATCAAGTACAAATCAAATATAATTTCTTCAAATTTTAAAATAGCAAAATATGAATATTTATGTGAAAGCTTAGCTCCAATACAAGTCAAAGTGCTAAACATGTAACTTATAATACAACTAAGTTGAATGCACATCACATTTATCTCAATTACCGCCACAAGTCGGCTCGCTCGAACTCATAGAATTAAATTTGATCCTAAGCTCAAAATCGACTAATTAATCAAACTTAAGTCTATACCAAGAGCAAGTGACTTGAGCTCAGCTCACTTCACCTATGAGCCCAAAAAGTACAAATCAGGGAACATTGACCTATATTACTGCCGCAAAGATGGCTCGTGACTTCAATAATTGTAGAGAGTGACGGGCAGGCTTCTAGCCAGCCAGTGACATGTGAATAATTTGATTAATTAGCAAGGTAATGGGGTCATAAATAAACATCATCTTTCTTTTAAGGTTATTTTTATTTATTTATATTTTATTTTAACAAATATATTTTTATATAATTTACAAATATTTTATTTTTTATAAANGACATATGAAGAATTTGATTAATCATCAAGGTAATGGGGACATAAACTAACATCATCTTTCTTTTAAGATTATTTTTTATTTATTTATATTTTATTTTAACAAATATATTTTTATATAATTTACAAATATTTTATTTTTAATAAATTAGTTTATTTTTTAAAATAGTCAAAATACTTTTTAATAGATTATCATCATCCCTAATAATTATCATAAATATTATAGTTATTGCCATTACGTTGTCAATTACTGTTATTATTGCATAATGATTATCCTAATTATCACTTAAATTAATTTATTTAATATTTTAATCAATATTTTTTAATATTAATAAATTTTAATTTAATTCAAAATATAAATAATGTAAAATAAAAATAAACAATAAACTATAAATGAATAAAAATAATTTAAAATGACCCCTTAATTTTTGAGATTAATGTACCTATCAAGTAAGATCATCATGAGTTAGGTGTCATTTCTAGAGAATCAATCAAAGTCACAAATGTCACAATAAACGTGTAAAAAGTGTGCCTATAAGTCTCTTTTGCAGTAAGATACTTATTAGATATGAATGAGAGTTTAATGTAAAATATTGAAGTGGTCATTATTGCTTGTCTGCTTAATTCTTATAATTTCCTTCTCATATGAGATTGCCTCGTAATCATTTTATTTCAAGCCTATCCTTATTATTGAAGTGGTCATTATTTACATATATATTGTGTATCAAGAATATGTCAGCATGAATCTAAAGAATATCCCACAACTGGCGAATGAAGATGACATGGCATGGTGGGGGCCCGTCGGTGGTAATCTGATACCCTACGCCTCTTCAGCCGGCTCCCATAAATTAGGATTAAGACATTTACCAGACGGATGGAATTTGATTACCTTCTTAGAAATTAACCTACCGACGTAAGACCCACATGGATAAATCTGTCACTTTTATCTGCTCTGTTTGAATGAGTAAAACAAATCATCTGGCTCAGAAATGGTTAGTTGAAACTTTCCGCCCAATTTACACAATGGTGAATTCTCAACAAATAGTAAAATCGGCACTTTACACCATGACCCCAACAAATGGTTGCCCGACTAAAAAATGAAGCTAGGCGGAAGGCTGACACAGGCACCCGTCTCTGTCCGACCGGACAATTGATATGTCCTAATGCATGCTTAATTTCCTTTATATCTTGCACATGTTTATGAATGAAATTGCACTTTAAATAAATATATTTTTACTTTTTCTTTTCTTGCAGGCATAAGAAATATGACACATGTAGCAAAACAAAGTTGAAATTGAGCAAAATGGAGACGAAATAGAGCATTTAGAGACCAATGGACTGGCGCCTAGGGGCTAACCTTTGTGCTCCAAGGCTCTCCATCCAAGCACTCTGACACCAGCTTATTAGGCGCTAGTTCCCAGTTCGGCAAACGGCCCATAGGCGCCAACTATGTGGTGCCAAGGCGCTGACCAGTTTATGAGAAATTCCAACAAGTGATTCAAAATGACCTAAGAAGTTATGAGGTCGAGTTAAGCGGTTCCAGAGGAGACTCATGGAACTATGAAGTCTTGCGGAAGTGAAGAAAGACAGAAGAGTGGTAGAAAGATCTAGGGTTTGGTATTTTCCACTTTTCTTTAGAGAGTTGTGAAGTTTGAGAGAAATCTTTAAGGGGATCATTTCAGCATTACTGGTGGCACGTAAATACATTGTTTGAGGGATTTTTCATCTCTTTTTAGAGGATGTTACTAGTCTTATATTTGTTATAAACACATATTTAGTTGATTTGCTTTGTTAAGTGATGAGGATTTCTATGGTGTTCTTCAGGCTTTGTGAGTAGATTTCTTTTATCTGTCACTCGTGATGAATAAGTAGGATTTGTAGGATGTATAGAGTTCTTATAGAATTGAATTCAAAACATTAATGTAATGATCTTTCTATCTGTGCTTCTTTTACTTATCATTCTGCCCAAATGGTTTGTTAAAATTTGTTGTGAACTCATAAGATTGGGAAGAGTTATGACATGAACAATTAGAAAGATCACATTGAACTAGTGAGTGAAGGAAAAGTGTTTCATGTGGCAATGCAAAGAGATAGAGAGAGGTTTTAATGGGTATAGCTTGAGGGTTTCTAGGGTGACAAGCAAGAACATTTACTAAGTTAAACCAAACTTCTTTACATGTTCGTAAGAGGGTAAACAAGATATATGCTTCTATTTGTTACTAGCCATAACAATAATTCATAGTATTCAATCCTATAATCCACCTATGCAATTACAAGAGATAGGTAGCTTTTACATCTTGATATTCACCGAACCAATTGATCTAGTTAGGTTTAGCTTTAGACTTAGTCTTGTAATTTAGGAGAATTTGTTAGTAAAATCACCTAAATCAATATTCAAAACTAAGAATAATCAGTAGTAGAATAGAAATTTTTTTAAAGGAGTTATTACCTTCAATTTTTCTATGGGATCGACAATTCAGACTGAATAGAGCCCTATAATATTAAAACGATAAGTATAAATGTGTGAGAAACCCCAGTGTGAAAAAATATCTAATTTTAATAATTCAATCAAGTTGTTAGGGATCAGATCAAGTTTCTGGGTCATCACAAGAACTTACATAATTGTGATAATCAATGGGGCAGATCAACAACTTACCAGGGTCTCGACCATATTCGGTCGGGAACTTTCATGATCCCTTTCCCGTCTAGCCGGGAACCTTGAAGGCTCTTGGCTTAATTTTCAAGTAATGACTAAAATACCCCTTGTCGTGTCTATATACACTAGTGGTACAATGTGTAATTGTGCATTCCCCCATTCCTATAAATTCCTACAATGTGTAATTGTCCATTCCATGAATAAGGATTAAATGAATTTACTAATCTATATTGTGCTTTTGCTCTCCTTGTTCTCTATCTATTTCTCTCTCCCCTTAGCACTTTATTTCTTAGGTGTGTATCCTAGACAATTTTGGATTCAACATCCAGTGAGTGTGGAATCATGTTATCGAAGAGAAGAGGAGCACAATGATCGTAGAGAGAGGAGAGTGGCCAGAGAGAAATAGTTGACGTAGAACTCGCACAAGAAGAGATGGAGAAATGCAAGCAGCAAAAGATGCATGAGCTGAGGACTCAGATCATGGAAAAAAATGTCGAGTGAGATCGCAGAGGTCCTAAAGGCTGTCACAACCCTAGCGGAAAGTCAAGTCCTCTAAGAGCAGAACCTGTCTTTAGCCGAAACTTTCCGCCCAATCTATACTGAGGTGAATTCTCAACAAATAGCCAAATCGACAGTTTATATGGGACCCCAACAAATGGTTGCTTGGACAAAAAAATTAAGTCAGACTGGAGGCTGACACAGGCATTCAATTTTGTTCTCGCAGACAACTTATTAGGGTTCCAACTCAGTCCGACTAGGAACTGTTAGGGCCCCAAGCCCGTTTTTGTTCTCCTTGCCCCCCCCCCCCCCCCCCCCCCCCCCCCCCCCCCCCCCCCCCCCCCCCCCCCCCCCCCCCCCCCCCCCC
>JXCR01023106.1:14858-36742 GCA_002079205.1 Phalaenopsis hybrid cultivar
GTGTTGTTTTGATTTCAATTTGATTGAAGCCCTGGTCTAAGAGTAATATTTCTGTCTCCCAACATTATTGAGCTGTAACACTTTTTTGCGACTTAAATGATATTATAATATCCTCAATAATTGCATGATAAGAAGAGTCATTGAGCTAAGTTGCAACTTATGAAGGCATAATTATTTCTAAGTAAAGCCTGAATTGGTTATTGGGCAAGTTCATTGTCATATCTTCAAGTAACTTTTAAGGTGGCTTTGGTAAACTAATAATGGCTCTCACTAAATTGATGATTTGTTGATACGACATCTGTTGAACTGGCGCCAAAATAGGTCTGATCCAAGCTGACTTGCGAACTGACTTCCTGGGTTTGTAGGTACGATTAGACTTGTCAAGGACTAAGATGGAAATTAACATTGCGCTTTGATAAGTTTGACATGACTTGTTAGATTTTTAGGTGTATAATAAATAATTTTATTAATAAGAATATTAAAAATATAAATATATGAACTCAAATTAATTACATCTAAAATAAAACCTTTTTTTTTTTCATCGTCTACCAAGAGCCTCTGAGGCATTTTTTGTCTATCGATTGTATGACTCATCATGTGATTTTCTCTCTAAATTTGATATTTATAGATTAATCAATCATGTGATTTTCTCTTGAGCCGAAATATTTACTCGTATCACGATCAAACTATTGAGAATTTGATAAAATTGAACCATAAATTTTGATATTTGAGTGAGAATTTGCAAAATGACATAAAGAGGATGGTGAACATGTAAATAGCAAGTTTCAGTTGGGCTGTATGTAATTGCCCCTTAATAGAAGTAAAGTTTACATTTAAAATTTTGATAATAATTGTAATATTTTTATTTAAAATAAATAAACGTGGCTCCGCATGATCGTACCGTCTATGAATTGATTGCAAATGGCAGGTTTTTGTTCTTTCCTTTGTCTGGAATCGCAGCCGAAAACAATAATTGTCTGAATATATGCTGAGATGAATGGCAAATTTAGGCCGTTTGGTTTGCTGAAAAATAATTCAGTGCAAGATAAATATATCAGTAATGTATTTAAAATAGTTTAAAACTGATTCATTTGATGGAAAATAAATAAATGAATTTAATTTTTTTGAAGGAAGCAGAAAATAAAATATTACAAAATAATACGGAAGCTTATAGGACTTAGCGGTGGTGGGGGACTGGCGGTCGTGGCTTGCGGGCAATGTTCAGCGACGATAACCGACAGGCGGCAGCCAGCGGCTGTGTGCAGGTTGGTGGCAGTGGGCTACCAGCGAGGGCTGCCAGCAGGCAATTGGCGGGAGCAGGCTCTTGGCAAGCAGGCGGACGGTAGGTGGACGAAGGCCGGTGGGCAGAGGATCAGTGGCTGCTGGTGGAGGTGGCCGGTGGTGCCTGTCGATTGAGGCATGCTGACGGCGGTGTGCAGGATAACGGAAAACCATTTGCATTAAGCTGTACGTTTGAAATTCGGTTAAAATAGACAAATAACTGAATTTTTAATACAAAACTATTTTATATTGAATTGTAATTGGATTTAAATAAACTATTGAATTTTTAAAATTCATGTATTTCAAATTCAATATAGTGATAACTTATGTAAATACAATTGAATATGCATGCTACACAATATGTAAATGTTAGCATGCAAAACTACCATTAGGGCTGTAAACGAGCCGAGCTTGAGCGAGCTCAGGCTTGACTCGTGTTCGGCTCGTTCGAAATAGCTCNAGGGCATGTTTTCCGGACAATCAGAGAAAGTCATGTAAGTTTCATCGAATATTTTGTTCCGCTTTTCTCGAATCAGTGTGATCATATTCCACAGTGTTGTTTTGATTTCAATTTGATTGAAGCCCTGGTCTAAGAGTAATATTTCTGTCTCCCAACATTATTGAGCTGTAACACTTTTTTGCGACTTAAATGATATTATAATATCCTCAATAATTGCATGATAAGAAGAGTCATTGAGCTAAGTTGCAACTTATGAAGGCATAATTATTTCTAAGTAAAGCCTGAATTGGTTATTGGGCAAGTTCATTGTCATATCTTCAAGTAACTTTTAAGGTGGCTTTGGTAAACTAATAATGGCTCTCACTAAATTGATGATTTGTTGATACGACATCTGTTGAACTGGCGCCAAAATAGGTCTGATCCAAGCTGACTTGCGAACTGACTTCCTGGGTTTGTAGGTACGATTAGACTTGTCAAGGACTAAGATGGAAATTAACATTGCGCTTTGATAAGTTTGACATGACTTGTTAGATTTTTAGGTGTATAATAAATAATTTTATTAATAAGAATATTAAAAATATAAATATATGAANACCAAAGTGGGTCTGATCCAAGCTGACTTACGAACTGACTTCCTAGGTTTGTAGGTACGATTAGACTTGTCAAGGACTAAGATAGAAATTAACATTGCGCTTTGATAAGTTTGACTTGACTTGTTAGATTTTTAGGTGTATAATAAATAATTTTATTAATAAGAATATTAAAAATATAAATATATGAACTCAAATTAATTACATCTAAAATAAAACCTTTTTTTTTTTCATCGTCTACCAAGAGCCTCTGAGGCATTTTTTGTCTATCGATTGTATGACTCATCATGTGATTTTCTCTCTAAATTTGATATTTATAGATTAATCAATCATGTGATTTTCTCTTGAGCCGAAATATTTACTCGTATCACGATCAAACTATTGAGAATTTGATAAAATTGAACCATAAATTTTGATATTTGAGTGAGAATTTGCAAAATGACATAAAGAGGATGGTGAACATGTAAATAGCAAGTTTCAGTTGGGCTGTATGTAATTGCCCCTTAATAGAAGTAAANGTATTTACTTGTACCACGATCAAACTATTGAGAATTCGATAAAATTGAACCATAAATTTTAATATTTGAGTGAGAATTTGCAAAATGACATAAAGAGGATGGTGGACATGTAAATAGCAAGTTTCAGTTGGGCTGCATGTAATTGCCCCTTAATAGAAGTAAAGTTTACATTTAAAATTTTGATAATAATTGTAATATTTTTATTTAAAATAAATAAACGTGGCTCCGCATGATCGTACCGTCTATGAATTGATTGCAAATGGCAGGTTTTTGTTCTTTCCTTTGTCTGGAATCGCAGCCGAAAACAATAATTGTCTGAATATATGCTGAGATGAATGGCAAATTTAGGCCGTTTGGTTTGCTGAAAAATAATTCAGTGCAAGATAAATATATCAGTAATGCATTTAAAATAGTTTAAAACTGATTCATTTGATGGGAAATAAATAAATGAATTTAATTTTTTTTAAGGAAACAGAAAATAAAATATTACAAAATAATACGTAAGCTTATAGGACTTAGCGGTGGAGGGGGACTAGCGGTGGTGGCTTGCGGGCAGTGTTCAACGATGATAACCGACAGGCGGCAGCCAGCGGCCGTGTGCAGGTTGCTGGCAGTGGGCTACCAGCGAGGGCTGCCAGCAGGCAATTGGCGGGAGCAGGCTCTTGGCAAGCCGGCGAACGGTAGGTGGACGAAGGCCGGTGGGCAGAGGATCAGTGGTGGCTGCTGGTGGAGGTGGCTGTAGATTGAGGCATGCTGACGGCGGTGTGCAGGACAACGGAAAACCATTTGCATTAAGTTGTACGTTTGAAATTCGGTTAAAATAGACAAATAACTGAATTTTTAATACAAAATTATTTTATATTGAATTGTAATTGGATTTAAATAAACTATTGAATTTTTAAAATTTATGTATTACAAATTCAACATGGTGATAACTTATGTAAATACAATTGAATATGCATGCTACACAATATGTAAATGTTAGTAGGGCTGTCAAAAAAGCTCGTTGTTCGCGAACAGTTCGTGTTCGATTCGTGAAGCAGATCGTGTTCGNTGTTAGCATGCAAAACTACCATTACATATTATGAGATAAATTAGTGTACACCTAACAATGTTCACATTTTATAATTTATAAGTGATTTTCAAAATAACATTTTAAGGATGTTATAGTTCTATAACAAAGTTTTATCTGGTTTGTTATGTTTGATAAAATATTATAAAATATAAAATACTTTGTGAAAATTAATTTTTCTATGTTAATATATCCAACAAGTTAATTTTAGAACATATAAAGATTTATGCAATAAAATTTTGTAAATATTTGTAGATCTAAATTTGTTTGAATTTTTATCAAATACAATACCTAAATTTTGTGATAAAATAAAAAAATTAAAATCTAAAATATAGTAACAGTAGCATATTGAGAGATATCTAATTGATGGTGCGGGAAGATATTTATAATAAAATTATATTTTTANTGTAAATGTTAGTATGCAAAACTACCATTACATATTATTTTTTTTCAATTGGCCCAACGGACAAATTAACTTTACATCCTCTAAAACTACCTTCCCTCTTTTCCGATCATCTCTCTCTTTCTCTCTCTACACGGTTTTTATTATAATATTTTTTTTTTTTTCAAAATGAGAAGAAATGTGAAATTGATGGTGCGGGAAGTTATTTATAATAAAATTATATTTTTAATTAAATTCAATTAAAGGACATAAATGTAATTATTAAAATTCTTATATATCTAATAATAAATTTTATACAAATTCTATTATATCTTCAAATCTAGGACTCCAAAAATTATAAGAAAATAATCAATAAATTGAAAATAGTGTATGAAATATACTAATAAAAATGATTTATAAAATATATATCTCATGGTTCCAAAAGATTCACTTGTATAAGAAGATACCAATTCCTTGAGAGATATCAATCAAATAAAAATTATTTTATTTTTCTATATATGATGCTCACAAAAATAAATAAAAATATTCTTAAAATAGAGTTGAGAGTGTTCTACAAGATGATGAAAACAATTTGTGAATTAGAATTAAAACAAAAAATAGACAAACTATTTAAATAAAATAATGTTAATTTTATTAAGTCAAAAAATTGTCCAAATCAAAAATATTAAAAATTGACAAATAAATTGGACATAAAATTAGGTCTAAAAATTCATAGAAATTTAATAAATATGAAATAAATATGTAAGTCCTAGTGAATTCTAAAATTAGGTACAACATGTACACTAATATAATATAGAAGCAGTCATCACATAACCGACAAAATATGCCAAAGAGTCAACATCTAATAGGTATTGGTGGATGGAGGCTCAGCTAATAATCAAATCAAGTGGTTGATACTAATAAATTTGGGCAATCCCTTAATAAGATGAGACCTTAGGAGATTATAACTTTAATCTTTAACAACTAAAATAAAATCAGTCATCGTCTTATCTGATTAATTAGATGTTTTAAGAGATCTTATCATCACAATAGAAAGGAACTTGTTAGGATTAGTTTTGGACCAAACTTGCAAGCCAAATAGGCCCAACAAGTTCTCTTAGGTGTTGACTTCTTTCAAGCTTACATGCACATCTTGAATTGTGCTTTAAAATTAGTTTTTACCCTTTTTCACCCATTTTAACCTCTTTGAATATGGATGTTTAAATGACAAGAGTGCTTATATTTTAGTACATTATGTTCTAAAGTTAACCACTTCTACATTTTTGCCTCCTCTCTTTAAGATAATGAAGATAGAATTGCAACCCTTCTTTTGATTGTTCTTAAAGAAGAACTAGAAGGCAACGACAAAAAGAAAAGCTTTGAAGCCTATAAAAAAAATTTAGTGTAATTCTCAAATTTTGTTTGAACCCTTGATGTGATCTTCAATAACATGTGCATGCTATTATTACAATATATTTGATAGCTATTAAATCAATTACACTAAAAAACAATCTCTTAAGATTCTCTATTATAATTTTATTCTCACGGGTGTCTCTTAATTACATGTCCCTTAAGATTTTATATTAAAAATATTATTTATCAAAACAAATTTATTCTCCAAATAATATATATCTGCTCTAGCACCCTTGGAACCTCATCCATCTCCTCACAATCAACCTATCTTTACTTTCAAAAATAGAGCTGGCCTATCTTTCCTTACTTACCCCCCATTTTATTATTAAACTTTACTCATCACTTTTAAGTCTCACAATTTCTATTTCTAAATAGAATTAATCTAACCATCCTCAATCTCCTCAATGGCATTTTCGGCCACCTCATCCACGATCTTCCAAAACTTTTATCTTCACGGGTAGAATAAGGGTCATCTTGACTACCCTCAATCATGTCCATAATTTTAATGTGTTCTCTCTTCTAAAACCTATAAGTCGTGATTTTTTTATGAACTTTTTATTATGCATCACTTGCTTTCGATAGATCATGCCAATACTATCTCTGAAAGGATAATATTTTTTTTACTACTCTTAATTACACTTTAGAGGTCATCGTGTTGCTTTGTCATTCAATTTCAAGTTGTACTTTTTTACTGCTAAAAGAACTGTCTCATTCACACTCAATGGCTTCCTTAACCTTTTTAGCATGTCATTCGCCACTTTAATGTCATGTTACATTTGTCTTCTAAGGAACTATCCTAAAAGTGAATCTCATTATATCACAATACTAAGTAGGGATGTCCAAAATTGGCCTGACTCGCCAACTTGACCCTAACCATACCAAAAAGTCATGGTTTGGTTGGGTTCGGTTCGGGTTAAAAATCATAACCCATTTAATTTCTCTGGTTAGGTTCAGTCTGACTTGCATCCCAAAAATGATCACAAAATTGGCCCACCGACCCTAAATTAACTCGGAATCACCCGTCAACTCTGGTTTGATCCAAGATTGACTCAAAATTGACTCAATTTTAACCTGAGTAGTTGTTTCTCCTTATATTAAATGGGTTATACGAGTTGGGTTTGAGTTCGCAGGTTGAGGGCATATCATTTTCAGGTGGGATTTTTTATCTATAGTTTAACATTCGAGTCGGATTTAGGTCAAGTAGTTTCAGGTCAGTTCAATCGTGGGTCATACCCGAATACTACCCGTTAACCCGATTTGACACCCCATTCCTAAGGATACTTGTTACAAATTACTTTCACTTGTTTTGTAGTATGCCTTTCCCAAACTCGTGAAATGACGACAATTAATAGCTCACTTCTACTTCTAACAGGAATTGCTTCAATTATTTCTTGCCCAATTTTGTAATCTTTTGTATTTTTTATAAAAGAATCTATCCTCTATCCATTTTATATTTCTCTAATTATTTGTAGCCTGGACAATCAATATATGTCACTATTGAGATTTGACTTCTAGCACATAATAATATTAGTATCAGCAAATCAAATTAAACAGATTTCCTAAATTATCAACAAACACATGAAAGAGGGTAGCACGAGAAACTCGTCTCCATCCTCAGACATGTGATAAATAATTATGTATTTTGTATTGTGTGTAAACACTACAACGTTAGCTTTTCCTCGAAGGAATAAAAAAACGGATTTGATATACTAAAATGGCAAAGTATTGTTCATCCTCAGACATGTCACCAAGGTCGTGTTAAGATTAGGTAATATTTATGAGCGGAAAAAAGGGACTTTTAGAGACATACCCCCCCATTTTATATATGTTTACATATCTAAGACCTAAATTTTATCTCTTACATTTATTTCAACCCAATGTTTGATATCATATCAAAAGTATTGCTATTTTAATTTTTAAAAAGTGAAATAGAACTTTTCATATATAGATAAGACGATATATATAAATAGATATGATGAATTCAAATATGTCTGGAAGACAAACCTAAGGAATAAACACAAACTTTTAAACTACTTTATTTTTCACTCCTAATCACTTCACACCAGGTATAAATGAAAGTGCACGTATCACTCAAGTAATATAAGACTATCCTGATGTCCCGAGTATCGAATCCATAGGGAAGTTTGTTAATTTGATGGACTTGAACTAGGCTCAAGCTGCATCTAGAAAGTCTTAGCTAGGAAATAGGTTCGATTTTAAGCGAGCTACGAAATTTTACTAAACTTATGAGTTAACCATTTAGTTATGTAAACCAAACTAAGTTAAGCAAAATGTTCAAACTAATCGCGCTAAACTAAATTAAGCTGGAAGTTCAAGCTAATTAGACGTTCCCTCCTTTTGTAATAAGATTAATAGGTAGTGTAAGTTCAATTAAAATAGAATCTTTAAGTAAAATCTGTGACAAATAGGAGCATCCCCATTTTTTACCTTTTTACAAGTGCATAAAGAATCTAGGTTAACATACGATAAGTTTCTGCTTGTCACCCTAGAAACCTCCTAGTTATCCTTGTTAAAATCATCTCCCTATCTATTTGCACTAGCCTAAGGTTTACTTTTCCTTCACCCCAAAGGTTAGTGTGATATTCAGTAGTTGTTAAAAGCCATAGCCCTCTCGAATTTTTTTAGTTCACTACAAATTTTTACATTACAAATGACAAATTTGCAAAGTAAATGAAGTACAAATGAAATACCATCACATTCATTAAAGTAACAATATTCTACTTTAAATTAAACCCTACAAATGTTGCTAATCCATTTTAAAAGAAAGGAAGCAAAAAAAATTACTCAGACTTCATGGAGAAAACCGCAATACTCAATATCTTATATTAAAGCACAATCAATTTCTAAGGAAAACATCAATACAAGATAATAAAATACAAGAACTTATCTCATTTCCTGAGAAAATGAAGAAAAGATCCACCAAACAGTGCTCTCCTTGCAATCTCACAACGAATCCTTGCAATTCAAGAAAACAGGAAAAACAATGAAAAGCTCTAACTTTTTTCTTGAAATCCCTACACTTTATCTCCTTCCTTGAACTCTTCAATACTTCCTCCTGGTGTCTAAGGAGTTTCTCCCCCAAACAATCTTTGATTTCGTGCTTAAAACTGCTGAAAAACTGCTCTGGGTAGTTATGGCGCCTAGGTGTCACTGCTATGTTGGTTGGCTATGTGCCAATATGTAGAGCCTAGGCAACACCTCCTCCTTTGGCTGGGAACAAAAACTGACACCCATGCTCCAATATGTGGTGCCTAGGCGTCACTTTCTCTGGAATCCTTACGAAGTGTGGCGCCTAAGTGTCAAGATCTGACACCATGACACCATGGAATGGTGCCTAGGCGCAAAAAACTGGCGTTTATGCGCTAGTTCAGCTTCAAGCTCCATTTCTCCAATTGCTCCGTCTTCGCTTCTGTTTGCTCCAATTGATTAACCTGTTATATCTGCAATAAAAAACATGGCGCCTATGCGTTAGGTCCCTGATGCCAAGGCGACGTCCCCAGGTGCCCACTTTCTGTGTCGTTGGGTTCGAGACACTGTTTTGGAGCTGATTTCAGATGCCTAGGTGCCGAGGGTCTGACGCTTATGTGTTGGGCCTGACACTTAGGTGCTAGGTAGCTGGAGCCTACTTTTTGGCTCCCCAGGTTGAAAACTACATTTTGAGGTGGTTTAGGCCCCTACTTTCTAGGGGACCGACGTCTAGGCATCAGGAGGCTAGCAACTACTTTTCATGATCTTAGTTTAAATATCCCAGGAGGTGCTCTCCAAGCACCTAATAATGGCGCCTAGGCACCCGTCTAGCTTGAAAAACCCTGACTTTCATGTAGATCATCAGACAGAGGGTTTCTTCGATCAGTAAGCTACGAAAGCTTACATATGACTAAAATATAGGCTTGTGAATTCAAAAAAGAGAATTTTATAGGTCATTCTTCAAAGAACTAACACCGATGGACACCCAAAACTATAGCATGGGCAGAGTGCCTTAAACCCTAACTTTCTCGAGATGTGCGTAGAAGGCTTCAAGACTTCCCTTGACTACGAGAGGCTCCTTATGAATATTTCATGGTCTTTAAAAACTAGAATGGACATAAAAAATGTCCCATATCATTACTAATGCTATTCATTGATGATTTTTTTCTCGGGGAAGGATGAATCATCGTGAATGCTAGTTTGTGCCCCTAAAATGTACCTGGAGGTCTAGATGGATGTATTGAACTATGAGATTCTATGAGTGAATAGTAAATAATCCCAAGTAATTCAAGTGGACATCCTACGAATCTGATATCAAAAATTTGTGCCAATAGTAACCGAGCTATACGCTCTTTTATCTTATAACTAAAATACCTTATAATGCTCCCATAAAAGCAGAGGCAAACGTGCAATTATATACTTTATACCCCATGCCTATAAATATGGGGGCATTTCTACAATAAGGTTTAATCAGTCATTTATAAATTAATTAGTTATTTATTGTGCACTCTCATCATCCTTTCTCTCTCTCTCTCCAGTTATATACTCTATTTCTAGGGTGTGATTCATAAGACAAATCAAGATTCAACATCTTGAAAGATACAATGAGTGTAGAGCATGTCACCACTAAGAAAGGAGCAAAAAAAGAAGAAGAAAATCACCAGAGAGACATATCGAACATGGAGTACACAAGAGAGTTTGTGTAGTAACATAACATGAGTTAAGCGACCAAATATTGGGCCAATTGTTAGAGGCCATCAGAGAAGCAGTAGCATAGAGAAGGGAACTAAACCCTTAGGAGGAACCAATGCCAAACTGTTGGAGGGTATTGTCGCCTGAAGAAGGAGCAAAAGTTCCCTAGTACCAGAATAATGTTGGGTCAACATTGATAGATAAACAACGTTTCGAGAGCGTTGAGAACTTCAGCTAACCAAAAGAATGCATTCTCTCAGCAGATTTTAGATAAACAAAATTTCCTTTTTACATTTAAACTGCCCAAATCTTTGACAATGGCCTCAAAAATAGAAGAATTCTAGGGACATTTACATGCATCACACCAATTATTATGTATTTACATATCTAACACCTAAATTTTATTTTGTTTATTTATATAAATAATTCTTTAATATCACATCAAAGATATTGCTATTTTAATTTCTAAAATATGAATTTTTTCATGAATTTTAATACAAAATATTATAAAAATATTATTTATTTCATGAGTCGACCTTAAAAGGTTAGTTATATTTGACCCACTTGTTTAAAGAAACGAACTCGAGATAGACAAATGCAAATTGCAAGCACCGTTTCCCGGGCAATCACTCCCTCGTCTACTACCAAACCCGAAACGAATCACTTCCCACGACACTAATAACTANGGGACTTTTAGAGACATACCACCCATTTTATATATATTTACATATCTAGACCTAAATTTTATCTCTTACATTTATTTCAACCCAATGTTTGATATCATATCAAAAGTATTGCCATTTTAATTTTTAAAAAGTGAAATAGAACTTTTCATATTTAGATAAGACGATATATATAAATAAATATGTTGAATCCAAATATGTATGGAAGACAAACCTAAGGAATAAACATAAACTTTTAAACTGCTTTATTTTTCACTCCTAATTACTTCACACCAGGTATAAATGAAAGTGCACGTATCACTCAAGTAATATAGGACTATCTTGATGTCCCGAGTATCGAATCCACAGGGAAGTTTGTTAATTTGATGGACTTGAACTAGGCTCTAGCTGAATCTAGACAGTCTTAGCTAGGAAATAGGTTCGATTTTAAGCGAGCTGCAAAATTTTACCAAACTTATGAGTTAACTATTTAGCTATGTAAACCAAACTAAGTTAAGCAAAAGGTTCAAACTAATCGCGCTAAACTAAATTAAGTTGGAAGTTCAAGCTAATTGGAGGTTCCCTTTTTTTGTAATAAGATTAATAGGTAGTGTAAGTTCAATTAAAATAGACTCTCTAAGTAAAATCTGTGACAAATAGGAGCATCCCCATTTTTTTCCTTTTTTCAAGTGCATAAAGAACCTANCAGTCTTAGCTAGGAAATAGGTTCGATTTTAAGCGAGCTATGAAATTTTACTAAACTTATGAGTTAACTATTTAGCTATGTAAACCAAACTAAGTTAAGCAAAAGGTTCAAACTAATCACGCTAAACTAAATTAAGTTGGAAGTTCAAGCTAATTGGAGGTTCCTTTTTTTTGTAATAAGATTAATAGGTAGTGTAAGTTCAATTAAAATAGAATCTCTAAGTAAAATCTGTGACAAATAGGAGCATCCCCATTTTTTTCCTTTTTTCAAGTGCATAAAGAACCTAGGTTAACATACGTTAAGTTTCCGCTTGTCGCCCTAGAAACCTCCTAGTTATCCTTGTGTTGTCTTGAACTATGAGATTCTATGAGTGAATAGTAAATAATCCCAAGTAATTCGAGTAGACATCCTACAAATTAGATATAAAAAATTTGTGCCAATAGTAACCGAGCTATAGGCTCTTTTATCTTATAACTAAAATACCTTATAATGCCCCCGTAAAATCAGGGGCAAGCATGCAATTACATACTTTATACCCCATGCCTATAAATATGGGGGGCATTTCTATAATAAGGTTTAATCAGTCATTTATAAATTAATTAGTTATTTATTGTGCACTCTCATCCTCCTTTCTCTTTTTGTCTTTCTCTCTCTCTCCAGTTATATACTCTATTTCTAGGGTGTGATTCATAAGACAAATCAAGATTCAACATCTTGAAAGATACAATGGGTGTGGAGCATGTCACCAATAAGAAAGGAGCATAAAAATAAAAAAAAAATCACCTGAGAGACATATCGAACATGGCGTACACAAGAGAGTTTGTGTAGTAACATAACATGAGTTAAGCGACCAGATATTGGGCTAATTGTTAGAGGCCNGGAGCATGTCACCAATAAGAAAGGAGCATAAAAAGCAAAAGAAAATCACCTGAGAGACATATCAAACATGGAGTACACAAGAGAGTTTGTGTAGTAACATAACATGAGTTAAGCGACCAGATATTGGGCTAATTGTTAGAGGCCATCAGAGAAGCAGTAGCAGAGAGAAGGGACCAAAACCCTCAGGAGGAACCAATGCCCAATTGTTGGAGGGTATTGTTGCCTGAAGAAGGAGCAGAAGTTCCCTAATACCATAATAGTGTTGGGTCAACATTGATAGATAAACAACATTTCGAGAGCGTTGAGAACTTCTGCTAACCAAAGAATGCATTCTCTCAGCAGATTTTAGATAAACAAAATTTCCCTTTTACATTTAAACTGCTCAAATCTTTGACAATGGCCTCAAAAATAGAAGAATTCTAGGGACATTTATATGCATCACACCAATTATTATGTATTTACATATCTAACACCTAAATTTTATTTTGTTTATTTATATAAAATAATTCTTTAATATCACATCAAAGATATTGCTATTTTAATTTCTAAAATATGAATTTTTCATGAATTTTAATACAAAATATTATAAAAATATTATTTATTTCATGAATCGACCTTAAAAGGTTAGTTATATTTGACCCACTTATCAAAAGAAACGAACTCGAGATAGACAAATGCAAATTGCAAGCACTGTTTCCCGGGCAATCACTCCCTCGTCTACTACCAAACCCGAAACGAATCACTTCCCACGACACTAATAACTANAAGGGTATTGTTCCCTGAAGGAGGAGCAAAAGTTCCATAGTACCAAAATAGTGTTGACAAACAACATTTCGAGAGCGTTGAGAACTCCTGCTAACCAAATAATGCATTCTCTCGGCAGATTTTAGATAAACAAAATTTTCCTTTTACATTTAAACTGCCCAAATCTTTGACAATGGCCTCAAAAATAGAAGAATTCTAGGGACATTTATATGCATCACACCAATTATTATGTATTTACATATCTAACACCTAAATTTTATTTTGTTTATTTATATAAAATAATTCTTTAATATCACATCAAAGATATTGCTATTTTAATTTCTAAAATATGAATTTTTCATGAATTTTAATACAAAATATTATAAAAATATTATTTATTTCATGAATCGACCTTAAAAGGTTAGTTATATTTGACCCACTTATCAAAAGAAACGAACTCGAGATAGACAAATGCAAATTGCAAGCACTGTTTCCCGGGCAATCACTCCCTCGTCTACTACCAAACCCGAAACGAATCACTTCCCACGACACTAATAACTATAAATACGTGGGTTGCCTGCTCGTGGTCTCGACCGCATCAGCCGGACATTCTCCTCGGAGATATTCTCTGAGCCCTTTAATGTTGGATCGCAGCTGCGGTTTGGAGCCAGGATTTGGTATAAAGCATCTCTCTCCTTCTCTCTCGTCTCCATCCTTGTCGTTTGCTTTTCCTGGGTTCAGTTGACCACTTTCTTGAATGAGCTACAGACCACAGTTCTTGAATGAGCTATAGACTACCGTTCGGAAGCCGTTTCTGTTTGTTGATGATCATCTAAGGATCCTTAGGAACGAAGGGTGGTTTCTGTCTGTGATTTTCTCAGGTAATGGGTTTGTTTTATCTTTTTGTACATATGCACTTAGATATAAGTTGAGTTGTTACTTAGTGTATGCGCGTTCCTTTTGTACTTTTTGTTTTATTTGATTATGGATCAATATTAGATGGATGGCATTTCAGTGATCCCTACTCTGTAACTTTTGATCCACTTGAAAATTTCTCTTTCCAAGTAGTATGCATTTCGATGGAGTTATCAAGAACAAGAGGTTTCTGATCTGTTTGTACGTAGAAACCGCAGTGTGTGGTCAGTCGATTGAGGCTTTCTGTTGGTTAATTAGAAGTTGAGAGGCTTGCTTTTTTAGTTACTTAATTGGCTTTTAGGTTCTCCGGACCTTTTTTTCCTCTTCTTCTTTTCGTGCTGCTTTGGTAAATTTATGAGGATTAATTTCGTATATATGGAGCCCAACATTTTCTTATTTCGAAGTCTGGCTCCTATTTATCAATGAGTTTACTTGAATCTGATTGTGGAACTTGCATTTGTGCTTGTCCACAGTTACCAGGGCAAACAATAAATGCCCAGTCTGGAGGACAGCGACAAATCATGATTTTAAATCCGATTCTAGCTGCTGACCTCGAAATAAATATGGTTTCAGCTAATTAACTATTTGATTTCTTAGAGTTTACTTTGTTTTATACTGAGTTAATTTTGAAGGTTTATACAGGGTGAATCTTTGATTTGGAGATTTATCATGCTAAAGCTCTCGCAATGCTGATGTCGTTTTTAATGCACAAAGCCTTTTTGTTTTATTACTCTACCATATTAATTTAAGTAGAATTTCATGCTTATTTCTTTGCTTGAATGAAACAATTATGAGATATTGTGCTCTTGGATTAATTAAACTTAGGAAACTAGTTAGGCAGGCTTCATCTAAGTGATTCTCTTACTAGTTAGGCAGCATTTATCACAATTTTAGCTCTCATTTTATAATAATGACCCCATTGTTGCCAAATTTACTTTTGAAGTGTATGGATTGATGCTTCGATATGTCCATGCATTTGCACATACTTGCAATGAGTTACATACTTTCNTTGACTATTTTGCTGGTTTCAGTTTTATAACTCCAAAAGCAAAGATGGTGAACTTTGGGAAACGATTGATGGCTGAACAAATCCCAGAATGGAAAAGGTTTGGTCCTTTATTTTTTTTTTTTAATTTGAGACTTTGCATAAATTTTGTACTTTTTACCTTCTCACTTTGATCATATAGTTGAAAAGATTGACTATGAGGTTTGCAGAGGTTTATTTTGATCTCATTGCCATCTGGCGAAAGAAACTACATTGATTTTCATAGAAAGTAATTTTTGTTGTCTTTTTGTCTACATTTCTCTTTTAATTTTTACAAAGTTTAATACGAAATGAAAATTGGGCAAAAGAAAATTGTGCTGATTGTTGCTGTTAATNGTTGATGGCTGACCAAATCCCAGAATGGAAAAGGTTTGTTCCTTTATTTTTTTTTTAATTTGAGACTTTGCATAAATTTTGTACTTTTTACCTTCTGACTTTGATCATATAGTTGAAAAGATTGACTATGAGGTTTGCAGTGGTTTATTTTGATCTCATTGCCATCTGGCGAAAGAAACTACATTGATTTTCATAGAAAGTAATTTTTGTTGTNGTGACTATTTTGCTGGCTTCAGTTTTATAACTCCAAAAGCAAAGATGGTGAACTTTGGGAAACGGTTGATGGCTGAACAAATCCCAGAATGGAAAAGGTTTGGTCCTTTATTTTTTTTTTTAATTTGAGACTTTGCATAAATTTTGTACTTTTTACCTTCTCACTTTGATCATATAGTTGAAAAGATTGACTTGAGGTTTGCAGAGGTTTATTTTGATCTCATTGCCATCTGGCGAAAGAAACTACATTGATTTTCGTAGAAAGTAATTTTTGTTGTCTTTTTGTCTACATTTCTCCTTTAATTTTTACAAAGTTTAATACGAAATGAAAATTGGGCAAAAGAAAATTGTGCTGATTGTTGCTGTTAATCTAGATTTTAGTTCTTCAAAGTCTGTCAAATGTCAGCCATTGCTACCTGGTCTTGCCTGTTAAATGGGAAATTGATGCTAGAATTAAGGCGAATAATCAATTGCGGTTTCAATTTTGGTTCAAAATTGGAAGTTTCAGTTCCACCAATTTTGACACTTCAATGTTCAAAGTTATTGTACTATTCAATCACTTTTATCTTTGGGAAGATTCAACGAAAAATAAAAATGTTTGTATTCATGATGACCATTTTGATAAAATTTTAGTATAAACCTTTTAAAGACCTTAAATATAGGGAAATATTTGCTTTATTTAATTAGAAAAACGAAAGTCATATAATGTAATCTCTAAAAATTATTATAGTAATCTGCTTGTAAATAGTTACAAATGTTAGATAGTTTTACTTCAATTCTTTTTAAAAATCATGATATGATTTACTTAGATGATTGTACATGTAAATGTATGGAGCAAAACCAGATTTTGTGTTGTGAAAAACGACGACAATGAAGCGAAAAATTAGAACGAGAAAATTTGCACGTAGAAAAAAATACCAGAGCGACACACGGATTTACGTGGTTCGACAAGTTTGCCTACGTCCACTGAGCTGTAGAGGATTTTATTTCTTCGAGAAATTACACCGTCGAGCGCCTCGATGTTTATAAGAAAATCTCTATTTTCTTCTCTCCCTTCCTCTCTTTATCTCTTCCTCTCGTTCTCTTAGCTCTCAAGATGACTTGCCTTGGTATTGTTTGGCTTGCATTTCCTTTAAACCAAAAGAGACTATTTATAGAAACTATGAGAGCGTTAGGTNACTTCCTCTCTTTATCTCTTCCTCTCGTTCTCTTAGCTCTCAAGATGACTTGACTTGGTATTGTTTGGCTTGCATTTCCTTTAAACCAAAAGAGACTATTTATAGAAACTATGAGAGCGTTAGGTGGGAGGTAGGTGAGCGGTAGGTGGGATGTGGTAGGTGAGCGGTAGGTGGGCGTGGTAAGTGAGCGGTAGGTGGGCGTGGTAAGTGAGCGGTAGGTGACTTACTTAATTAAGAAGCTAATTAAAGTCGATGNGGTAGGTGGAATGTGGTAGGTGAGCGGTAGGTGGGCGTGGTAAGTGAGCGGTAGGTGACTTACTTAATTAAGAAGCTAATTAAAGTCGATGGACCGGGTCTCCACATTACCCAACATTTTGTTCTTTGGTGTGTAATGATGACATCAAGAGGTAGCTACCAGTGGCTAATGAGCTCATCAAATTGTCATATGCCATGTACTTATCAAATTGAGCTGGTGGTGACTTTCACTAGAACTATGTACGTTAGTGCGACCATATGCATCATATTTGTTAGCACCAGCAAGATAACCATAATCTCTTGCATATTTATCATTAAACTCATTTACTTTAAAGAGAATCCCTTTATAATCCTCTCTTTCATATATTTTATCTGTATAATTCAAGTCCAATGTTTCATGGGTTTTAAGGAATGAGTATCACACCCATTATCAATTTTTCTCCTCCATTACAAGTATTACAAGCCCTCTCCCCCCTTGTCTTTCTTGTCTCTTCATCGTCATTTCACATCTGTCGAATTGAGTAAGTTCAAAAAATATATTTATTGTAAAATTCATGGGAGATTAATTTTTTTTTATTCTGGTAGTTTTTATGCTATATTTAGATTCATGGAATCATCTTATTATTTGACCAAAAATTGAAGTAAAAATATGTTGTTAACTTCAATTGGATAGGCGACCCTTTTCTATAATAGTATTCAGCCTAAATTGATCCAAATGTAGCCTAGGTTAATCAGGTTTAACTAATGACTTTCAATATATTTATTTACGGTTTGATGTGATTGAGTTTCGATTAAATTAGATCTCACCATTCCTCACATCCTCATCATGACTAGAATATTTTCTTGACATTTGTACTTTAATTTTTAATAGCCTATTGCATCTGCCACTCTCTATTCTCATATTCTTTTCATGATTTGAGTCTAGGAAATTATTGTGCACCCAGTGTTATTGTCGAGGAATTAAGACAAAGAAAACTTAAGAATCATCAAAATCAAGAAGAAACACAAAGATTTAATGAAGTTTGGCAATTTACCTACATTCTCGGGAGCAGAGCGGCGGCTTCTTTAGATTTCACGAAAAAGAGTACAAATCTCCTTTAGGATTACAATACAATATATTTCACAGGGGAATATTCCCCCCATGTTATTCATGTGTTATTGTGTGTTATTCATGTGTTATTGATGTGTTATTATGTTATTATAACACCAGGAATATTCCCAAGACACAATAACAGATGAATAACACACAATAACACATGAATAACACGAGGATGAAACAATAACACATGAATATATTTCACAGGGGGGTGATGGGATGGACGCCTTGAAAGCGTCCACGAGTGCAAGTTCGCCCCACGGGGCGTATTCCCCACTTTATAATCGGATAAAAAAAGAAAAACAGTTCCTAATTTTGCAAACCTACTGAATTCACCCGTCTCTCCCGCACGCAGAAGATTCTGCAGACGTCGATTACACATGCGTCCTCTAACGCATGCAGAAGATCCCACATACATCGACCCCGCAGCCGCCATCTGCCCCTTCTCTCGCAGGCAGATGATTTCGCTGTTGTCTGTGCAAACACTACTATTTAGTAGGAACAACCTGCATATGCATTGAAGTATNCGCAGATGATTTCGCTGTTGTCTGTGCAAACACTACTATTTAGTAGGAACAACCTGCATATGCATTGAAGTATNTCAGATTTTGTGTTGTGAAATACGACGGCAATGAAGCGAAAAATTAGAACGAGAAAATTTGCACGCAGAAAAAAATACCAGAGCGACACACGGATTTACGTGGTTCGACAAGTTTGCCTACGTCCACGGAGCTGTAGAGGATTTTATTTCTTCGAGGAATTACACCGTCGAGCGCCTCGACGTTTATAAGAAAATCTCTATTTTCTTCTCTCCCTTCCTCTCTTCATCTCTTCCTCTCGTTCTCTTAGCTCTCAAGATGACTTGACTTCGTCTTGTTTGGCTTGCATTTCCTTTAAACCAAAAGAGACTATTTATAGAAACTATGAGAGCGGTAGGTGGGAGGTAGGTGAGTGGTAGGTGGGATGTGGTAGGTGAGCGGTAGGTGGGCGTGGTAAGTGAGCGGTAGGTGACATACTTAATTAAGAAGCTAATTAAAGTCGATGGACCGGGTCTCCACATTACCCAACATTTTGTTCTTTGGTGTGTAATGATGACATCAAGAGGTAGCTACCAGTGGCTAATGAGCTCATCAAATTGTCATATGCCATGTACTTATCAAATTGAGCTGGTGGTGACTTTCACTAGAACTATGTACGTTAGTGCGACCATATGCATCATATTTGTTAGCACCAGCAAGATAACCATAATCTCTTGCATATTTATCATTAAACTCATTTACTTTAAAGAGAATCCCTTTATAATCCTCTCTTTCATATATTTTATCTGTATAATTCAAGTCCAATGTTTCATGGGTTTTAAGGAATGAGTATCACACCCATTATCAATTTTTCTCCTCCATTACAAGTATTACAAGCCCTCTCCCCCCTTGTCTTTCTTGTCTCTTCATCGTCATTTCACATCTGTCGAATTGAGTAAGTTCAAAAAATATATTTATTGTAAAATTCATGGGAGATTAATTTTTTTTATTCTGGTAGTTTTTATGCTATATTTAGATTCATGGAATCATCTTATTATTTGACCAAAAATTGAAGTAAAAATATGTTGTTAACTTCAATTGGATAGGCGACCCTTTTCTATAATAGTATTCAGCCTAAATTGATCCAAATGTAGCCTAGGTTAATCAGGTTTAACTAATGACTTTCAATATATTTATTTACGGTTTCATGTGATTAAGTTTTGATTAAATTAGATCTCACCATTCCTCACATCCTCATCATGACTAGAATAATTTCTTGACATTTGTACTTTAATTTTTAATAGCCTATTGCATCTGCCACTCTCTATTCTCATATTCTTTTCATGATTTGAGTCTAGGAAATTATTGTGCACCCAGTGTTATTGTCGAGGAATTAAGACAAAAAAAAACTTAAGAATCATCAAAATCAAGAAGAAACACAAAGATTTAATGAAGTTCGGCAATTTACCTACANGAGTTTTGATTAAATTAGATCTCACCATTCCTCACATCCTCATCATGACTAGAATATTTTCTTGACATTTGTACTTTAATTTTTAATAGCCTATTGCATCTGCCACTCTCTATTCTCATATTCTTTTCATGATTTGAGTCTAGGAAATTATTGTGCACCCAGTGTTATTGTCGAGGAATTAAGACAAAAAAAACTTAAGAATCATCAAAATCAAGAAGAAACACAAAGATTTAATGAAGTTCGGCAATTTACCTACATCCTCGGGAGCAGAGCGGCGGCTTCTTTAGATTTCACGGAAAAGAGTACAAATCCCCTTTAGGATTACAATACAATATATATATATATATATATATATATATATATATATATATATATATNCGTACAATATATAATTATAAAATTACCCATGTATCGTACTGCAGGGGCATTGCCCCCGCACCCCCAATCCACACAACAAAACTCCCTCTGATTGGACAAATGCATCAACTCCACTCCACTTGCTCACTCTGGTCACTCGCTCCGCTTCGTTGGCTCGCTCTGTTCCGCTCCAGCATTTGTCACTTATCTGGTACATAAGCCATGCCTTCCAGTTATCATATATAACTTGCTTTGGCATGTGTGTATGGCGAGGCAAGCTCCAAAACATCAAACACCTCCCAAGCAGGCGTTATCACCAAGAAATTCTCTGGGCTAGAGTCTTGATGTAAGGTGGTAGGTGCACATGTACTCGCCTTGATGATGTTTTCTTTTATAANTAAGCTCCAAAACATCAAACACCTCCCAAGCAGGCGTTATCACCAAGAAACTCTCTGGGCTAGAGTCTTGATGTAAGGTGGTAGGTGCACATGTACTCGCCTTGATGATGTTTTCTTTTATAATTTCTTAAAGCATTCACACTCATGTAATGAGAGGTACATTAAAATTATAACCTCTAATTAAACTAAGTTTGAATTGAAAAATTCCTCTAGCTGAAAGACAAAACTGAAAAGGGGCTTTTTAAAAGCAGGGAACAGTGGTAGAAGGCAATCAAAAGCTACAATAATGAAGACAAGATTGTTTTTGAACCCTAGGAATAACACAATCGCAGCATAAAATGAATGAAGTGGTTTCTTCCGACTAGATTCATTTCGGTATTTAGAATGACTAAACTTGAAAATGTATTTTTTATATTACATTTTAAGCTATACTTTCTGAAAGGATTCCTCAAAATTAAAATAAGGGGAATGAATCATTTTTAACATCTCACATTGTCTAGTGCAATTAGCATTAAGAAACCATATCACCTTATGGATGCTTAGCACCCTTAATATAATAACACTATGTCTAGCCATAATTATCCCTAATATTGTTAGGTCTCGTGTATTGAAAATTTCAGCAGCGTAGCAATTGAATTAAGCAACTTCAACATAAGTTATTTAAACTCAATAATGTACTTCTCTGTTGAATTGTAAATAGTGAAGTCTGATG
>JXCR01023138.1:20116-69861 GCA_002079205.1 Phalaenopsis hybrid cultivar
ATATATATATATATATGTTTAAAATGAAGTAATAATGACAATTAAGTTATAGATTAATAATTTATATAGGTTGCGGAGTCCGCCTGTCCGCCGGAGTCCGCACGAGCATGACCAAATGATGCTTGATGTACGAAAATGAGTTTTTCAAAATGAAAAAGTGGCAGATATATGAAGAGGTGGAATTGAAGATAATTATGAGGGGCTCAAGCATGTAATTTATATTTTTATCCCCGTGTACTCTATAAATAAAAGGATCATTTCATGTAAAAGAGGTCGTGTCATTTTAGACATTGTTTTTCCCTTCTCTTGTAACAATTATTTTTTAATGTATAAAACGGATTTGAGAGTGTGTGGTTAGTATGTGACTACTTTGTTTTTAGCTTATGTCAGTTTTTTTTAATTTATTTTATGTTCTTCTTTATTACGGTTGTTTGTGTGATTTGTGCAAGTATCGGGCAAGTTGAGCATAAGAAAGCACACAAAGAGCTGGGCGCAAATGGGTGCTTTTGTGCCCATTACTTCCAATTGTGTCAATCTCCCATCCAGTGGTTCTTTTGCGCCTATATTGCCTTTAGCACAAACTTAAAGCTGGGCGCTCAGGTGCCCATTTCATTAAAATACGCTAGCACTGAAGGAAGCTAACCATAATATCTCTTAAGTGGTGATCCAGGGGCCGGACGAAGGAAAAACTAGAGCCGTTGAGTTGAAGATCGATTAGTGATATAAGAGGCAATGTTAAGGAAGACGGGGGGATTGTTGTTTGCCATTTTTTACTTCACTAGTTTTAGAGAAAGACTTGGGACTTTGATTTTTTCTGAGCGATCTTTGTCAGTGTGAGAGAACTTGTGTGTAATTCAGAAAAAAGCGTTGGAGGAGATTTGAAGCTAGATTGTAGAGATCTTTCACTGCATACTTGTTGTTGGTTTTCTCAATTAAACTCTTGTATTATATTTTTGTTCAATGAATCAAAGTATGAGTTTTGTGTTTTAGAGCATGTTTAGGAACTATACTTTCATGTTCTCTCCTGATTTGATGAATAAAATTTCTAGGTTTTGATGGATGTTTTGATTTGGGCAATATGGTGTTATGGTGAAAATTAATCTTTCCCATTTTTGCAAACTAAGTGCTTGTTGTGTGAACATATTGCGTGATCTTTGTGATACAGAAGTATCATTAATGGAACAACTGGGATTAATTTCATTAAACTCTAAGAATAGGGATATTACTCAAGATTTAGTGGTAATGTCGACACTATTTTTGGTTGTGGAGTTGCACGTTGGAAGCTATCAGCCTCCAGAATCGAAATCTCGTCGCCTACTTCGGAAAGACATTTAATATATATATATATATANTTTTCATGTAAAAGAAGTCGTGTCATTTTAGGCATTGTTTTCACCTTCTCTTGTAACAATTATTTTTTAATATATAAAATGGATTTGAGAGTGTGTGGTTAGTATGTGACTACTTTGTTTTTAGCTTATTTAAGTTTTTATTTTATGTTCTTCTTTATTACGATTGTTTGTGTGATTTGTGAAAGTATCGGGCAAGTTGAGCATAAGAAAGCACACAAAGAGCAGGGCGCAAATGGGTGCTTTTGTGCCCATTACTTCCAATTGTGTCAATCTTCCATCCAGTGATTCCTTTTGCGCCTATTTTGCCTTTAGCACAAACTTAAAGTTGGGCGCTCAGGTGCTCATTTCATTAAAATACGCTAGCACTTAAGGAAGTTAACCACAATATCTCTTAAGTGGTGATCCAGGGGCCAGACGAAGGAAAAACTAGTGCCGTTGAATTGAAGATCGATCAGTGATATAAGATGCAATGTTAAGGAAGACGGGGGGATCGTTGTTTGCGATTTTTTAATTCGCTAGTTCCAGAGAAAGACTTGGGACTTTGATTTTTTCTGAGCGATCTTTGTGAGTGTGAGAGAGAGAAACTGGAGAGAACTTGTGTGTAATTCAGAAAGAAGCGTTGGAGGAGATTTGAAGCAAGATTGCAGAGATCTTTCACTGCATACTTGTTGTTGGTTTTCTCAATTAAACTCTTGTATTATATTTTTGTTCAATGAATCAAAGTATGAGTTTTGTGTTTTAGAGCATGTTTAGGAACTATACTTTCATGTTCTCTCCTGATTTGATGAATAAAATTTCTAGGTTTTGATGGATGTTTTGATTTGGGCAATATGATGTTAAGGTGAAACTTAATCTTTCGCATTTTTGCAAACTAAGTGCTTGTTGAGTGAACTTATTTTGTGACCTTTGTGATATGAAAGTATCATTAGTAGAACAACTAGGATTAATTTCCATTAAACTCTAAGAATAGGGATATTACTCAAGGTTTAGTGCTAATGTCGGCAGCATTTTTGGTTGTGGAGTTGCACGTTGGAAGCTATCGTCCTCCAGAATCAAAATCTCGTCGTCTGCTTTGAAAAAACATTTAATATATATATATAAGTTTAGAAAAATATGAAATTAAACCGACCACATATTTTTCATACTTTAAATAAAAGATCATTACACCTCAAACTCTGTATCTATCCTGAAAGATAAACACAAGACTTGATGATAAAACCTCGATCAAATAAACTAAGAAATATATGACATCTATTTGGTCTGCGAAACTATTTTATTTGCTGACAAGTTCATCTATTTAATATGAAGAATTAAATAGGATTTATATTAAGCTGAGTTCGAAAAAGCTTTCTATAAGGGCAAGCCCCAATAATTAATTATATCTTAAATGACCGGAGTCACTCAAGAAAACTCTCAATAAAAATTATGGAACATTATCTTCAAAGAGGTTAAAAGGATATGACTTTTCAACGAGATCAGAAAAAGAGGTGTGAAAGGAGAATGATTCAAATTTGGAATATTATTGTAGAATCTAAAGGAGGAAGAATTAGGGGATGTCATAGATTCGGAGGAGAACCTCAGTGACTTCCCAAACTACCCTATGGTTTGGCTTCAACTTCATAGAGAGATTATTTAAATGTTTCATCTTGTCGATTTTATTTGTTTAGAGCTTACATTTATGTGAAACAATCACACAAATAGCTGGAAAATATGAGGATTTAGGTCGCGACAAACGACAACCTCAGAATCCTAAGACGAGTTAGGGCTTATAATGAACAACATGATTGTACAAAAGCCTAAAGATAAGTTGAGAATTTATGTTGCATAAGCAAACAATCTCGAAATCCTATGACTTGTTCTTTAATTCTAAGGAGAGATAAGTCGTTGTAGATCCTCTTGTTGTTGTAGATCGTTGTCGTAGAATGCTGCCTACAGGAAAGAGCTAAGCTCCTCGTTATGACGAGTTTAAGTTTTCTAATGTGTCAGGTTATGATGTCAAATCAAACGCTCTTATGATTATTGTTCTTTAAATATTACGGGGGCATATTAAAGTTGATTAGAGCGACACCGGTTAGGATCCTACAGTTCCCTCATTCTGGTACCACTATTTTCTATCGAATTCAGTTTGTTCAAATGAATTTACTAAACTCAACTCAATGAGTTCCATACTTTCATTTAGACTGTGGGAAATCTCGTTAGCAATCGTAGGTTACCTCCTCCGAGGGATTCCCGATCATCCGATTGAGACGTCTTAATTTACTTGCAATTATTGTTTTGTGATGTTTGTGATTAAATTTTTAGTTGTTTTATATTTTGAATTTTGTGGCAGTGAATTTTATCTTGGTTAATTTTAGTTTTGGTTTTGGTTTTGGTTTTGGTTTTAGTTTTGCGACTATCCTAACAGTTTTGGTTTTCATACAGGGTAACATCGTTGTTTGACATGCAAGCTCGAGACAAGAAATACGGAAATATAAATGCATTAATTTAAAAGCGTACATGTCGATTCTTCTCGTTCTATTCGCAAAGCATGTAAATAATTTTGCAGGGAATTTAAATTGCATGAGTATATGAAAGTTTAGCTACCAAACCTCAAGTTATGACTTTATTGATTCTCGAAAGATCCTAGTGGATGATCTTAGAACAAAATATGACAAGTCCAATTTGCTCTTCAGAATGCCCAATAGATTTCAAATATGGCCAAGGCATGATCCCAGGCCATTTTGAAGATCTCTTGAAATATTCCGAGTTCATTTTGAACTTATCATATTGTTCCATTAATCATTCAAGGTTGAAGTGTGACTACCCCGTTGCTCAGTGAAACTTGACAATTTAATTATCCCTAAAATAGGATACTTGATTAATCAATTCATGTTTCATTTAAGAGTTATGTGAGTGGGTGCCCCTAAGGCAAGTCTAGGTTATTTAGGATTGTGGTGCCCACAATTAAATGTCAGGCTTGTAGTGTTTAAAGATGATCACCAATCATATTATCTTCTAAATCTAACCAATTGAGTTTAGACATTAAGCCTAGGTCTTTACTATGCCTTTAACAATCATGATAGGTGAAATTGTGCTTATCAAATTTTTTATTTAAGTGATATGTATTCTTATCAAATAGTCAAATCATCTTCAACTTTAGGCTTAAGAAAAAGTAAATTATCATCTTTCCGACTTACTTAAGAATCATTTAATCTTAATTGACTTCCAAGTCAACAAGGTTAGGAGAATTCTGATTTTGTTGATGTTGTGCAAGGGTGGTGAGTGAGTTTCTACCTTTTAACCCCATTGTATTTCAATCATTCAAACATATTTATTAAGATCAAAATTACCTATTTTCTCTTGGTTAGTCCTAAATTTTGATTAAAGCACCACAGTCTACAATTACCACTTTGCCCTTAGGGCACTTCATCTCATAACTCATTAGACACAACTCAAATGACTTTGAGGGTTTAGAGTGTCATATCCATGAGGTAATTATAATGTTAGAGGAGAATATGTAGACTCCTTAAAATTTAATTTAATTTAAATTTAAAAAATAGGATTTTTAGAAATTAGTTTATTTGGCTTTCCAAGATAAAATTTTAGTTTATGAGAAAATTATTAGAAGTTTCTCTAGGTAAGAGAAATATTTAGACAAAATTTCATGATTTTTGTGAATTAAATTATTATAATTATTTTAATGGGAGATGTAGGAAAAATCCACTTTTAAGCCTTTAAAATTTATTTTTAACTTAGAAAAAATTAGGGGAAAAATTTTAGTGAGTCCCAAATGATCACAGAGCAATCATATACATTTTAAAATATTTTGATATTTTGAGAGATTTTTTTTCTCTATTTTTTTGAATTATTTTAAAATTCAAAATAAGGCTTAAAAATTAATTAATTTTTTTAAAAAGTAATTTTTATTTTTCCCAAGTGTCTCTAATCACAAGGAACTCGGAAAACCACTTTTCATAATTTTCTCAAGTGTATTTAATTTATTATAATTATTTTTGTACAAAAATACAAGGTTCCTTAGAAAATCAACTTTAATACTTGAACTTAATCAAATAATTTTCAAATTTTTATAGTGGATATACATGATTTTTTTAAACAATGTAGATATGATTTTGTCAATTTTGGATAAAAATATAATTTACATAAATTAACACAAGATATTTACATTTAATTATTATAGAAATTTACAAGATAATTCAAGACATCATGATATTTTTCCTAGACTTCTTTAATCACAAGAAACTTACTAAAATTATTCCCATAATTTTTGAAATAATATTTTGATTGATATAATTAAAATAGCCAAAATTGTCACCTTAACTTGAAAATTAGGGCTTGAAGCATAGAAATGCCATATGAACTTGAAAAAATTAAAGGGAAAAGCCTCTATCATGAGGAATAAACTCTTAAAATCTTAAGTCATGGTGAGCAATGTTTGATCATAATGAATTAAAATACTCCAAAGGGTATTTAGTTCATTAAAAATCAGGGAATAAGAAAATAATTTTTATTTTTAGTCCACATTATTTTCCTCTATTCACTGATCAAGAAAGTATTTTTCTTTTATTTTTATGATTTTTCTAGAGAAAGATATGGATTTTTGAAGTTTAGGCATTTAAAATAATTCACAAAAATCCCAATTTTTCTACTTATCCACGCGGCGCTCTGCTATTCAACGCCGTCATCCACTTCAGCTGCCATGAGGCCTGCAGTTCACGCACTAAGAGTCTATCTGGCTTGATCTCCTTCATCCATTGGATACGCGCGAGTAGACGACATCCGTTCATCGTCCTTAGGTGACTTAACTTGTAAGCCGTTCACACTAAAATCTTAAGATCTTGGTATAGACTCAACCAATTCGCATGGGGTTTGTTTCTAAACCTTCATCTACTCTATACAAACCTATCCATACAGTATATATGGTATGAAATACACTAAATATGCATAATGAATCAAAATAATCTTGGATTAGGGTTGAAGTTCAATACCTTTGTCTGAGAGGGGATGCCTCAATCAGATGGTTGTGGTAGCTTTGATTAGGTTCAACAAACCTTTGGATGAAGCCTTGTGCCCTGGTGAATTGTCTAGGTATGATTTTGATCAAACTCGATTTTAGGTGTTTGTCTAGAGCTATGTTAGAGGCTGTTTCAGAGGGGGCTTTTATGAGGAATCAACTTCTTTCACTGTGGGGATGGTGTGTGCACAATTAATTTAAGTTTGGTGCACTGTGGTAGAGTGGAGAGATCTGTCATGGTTTTAGGTCAAATTTTGGTTAAGAAACTGACTCAAAGGGGTGGCTATCAGTGGCTGAGAGCAAGGGGCTTACACTTGGGATGGTTTGGAAGGCTCTGGTGAGATTTTGGAGAGTTTCCCTGAGGTTCCAAGCACACTCTTCCTTGGTCGTGGAGAGCTCCATTTAAATCCATGGCTGCCTGGAGGAGCTCAGGGCTGGGAGTTGGGTGCTAAAGCATGTTGAGGTGGAGGGAAGAAAGGCTCAAGCATCCAATTAAAGTGAGTTAAGTCAGGGGGGTTTAAATTTGGGTTTTGGCCAATGGGGGTACCTTTGGGCTAGCTGTTTATGACGACTGAAGTGGTGGCTGGCCAGGGTATAGTCACTTATTAGCTCAGGGAGGCCAGAGGTGCTTAATGATGGTTAACCCCTAACGGTATGCAATGATGAAGAAGATATCTCAAGTTTAGGGCAAATAAGGGGTGAAATCCCTTAAATCAAGGGACCATTGGTCCATAGCTCATCTTGGCTCATTTAGGTGGGTCTAGCCTGGTCCATAGGGTGTACTTGATGGCTGGAGTGGTCCTTGGTTGGCCAATTAGTTTGGTTGGGTCAAATTTGGTGTATGGGTTCATTTGGGTCAAATTGGCTTGGAGTTGAGTTTGGGTTAGGCTAGGCATGACATTGAGCTCAATTAATTGATCAATATTGTGTAGATGATTGTCATGAGAGGTTTGTAAACTATTTGGAGTGATTTTTGAATTGATTTGGAGGATTTTGGACAATTGGTCAATTTATGGGTGTTGGGTTAGACTTGGGTTTAGGTTGGGCTAAGGTTGGGCTAAGGCCAAATTGATGGTTCAAAATGGTCTATATGAATGTCATAAATAGTTTTTAACATCAATTGGGTGCCAATTTGGGGGTTAGGGCATTCAATTGGATGACATTTGGGCACACAACCAATTTGGGGATTTTGGACTTAGCTTGAAATTGAGTGAAATTAAGGCTTGAACAAGGCCAATTAAAGGTCCAATTTGATGTTTATGATTTTATAAAGAGTTTAGGATTCAAATTGGGGCAAATTAAGTAGACTGTGGGGTTCAATTAGGTGCGATTATGTCATAGGGCTAAAATAAGGGGTTTTGATTTGGATCAAAATTGAGCTTAGAGCATGGGTTAATTAGGCTTGGATTTGGTTTGGATTGATCCAATGAAATATGAATTTGAGTTTAGGATTGAAATTGAGGGGAATTGGGGCCAAGTGATGGACATTTGAGGTAAATTTGGAGAGATTGGGTCTTTAAAGGAAATTTGGAGGTTTTGGTTTAAATGGTCAAATTGGCTAAACTGAGTTCAATCAAAGGGTCCAAATTGGTTTTGGAGACATTTGAAGTGATTTTGGATGTTTTGGGAAAGTTTGGGGTGCCAAGGGTATTATTGTAAATTTGGCAAATTTTGGGTATTTTGGTAAT
The DNA here is from genome assembly GCA_002079205.1 of Phalaenopsis hybrid cultivar. Classification (NCBI taxonomy): domain Eukaryota; kingdom Viridiplantae; phylum Streptophyta; class Magnoliopsida; order Asparagales; family Orchidaceae; genus Phalaenopsis; species Phalaenopsis hybrid cultivar. The sequence goes on from JXCR01023138.1 coordinate 28,168, forward strand.
TTTGGCAATTTTAGGTGGTTTTAGGCAATTTGGGTATTTTGAAATGGTTTGAAATGATTTTTGAACAAATTTGGTTATTTTGGGCGAATTTGAGAATTTTTGCCAAATTTAAGGTTTCAAGGGCATTTATGTAATTTGGGTGGATTTGGGGGCAAAAGACCAAGTTGGATATTTTGGTAGAATTGAGGTGCCAACCACTTTGTATGACCTATGGACCAATAAAATCCCCATTTGGTTCCTTTATGTACAGGTTTTAGCTAAACCCTAGCCTAGGGTTAGTGGGTCTAGGGGACCATCTGCATGAGTCTCCCAAAAGATCAAGAGATCAAAGTCAATAATTTTGGGTTTAAAGTTGTGAGTGGATATAGGTGATAGTGAGTGCAAGTGAGTGAACTAGCTCCAGACCAACACACAGAGTCAACTCTAAGGTCAAACAGTCTTATGGGGACTCTCCTTGAGATCATGCATACTGACCCCACCTACTAAGTGCTAGAGGTTAGGATTATTATATGGAACTTCAAGTTGAGCAAATAAGAGCTTAAAATTTCTAATGGTGAGGGTTCCTTTTCTAATTTTCTAGGAATAGTCAGCAAGAAAGTCATATGGCTAGAACTTAGGCTGCTAAAGAGGGAAAACTAAACCTTAACCAAAAGTGAGGTCAACAACTAACTTGTTAGAAAATGTTTAATTTTGGAATTTTGCTAGATGCAGGGAACTCATTAGTGAAATTCACTAACTTTCTTAATTCCACTAGAAGGGGGTGAGAAATAAGGTTGTTTTTGTTAGTTAACTATTATTGACACTTCATCAAACCTACTTTTTTAGGATTTACTTTAGGGAAGAACCTTTCTCTCACATAAGTCTCTTCATTAAAGTAAGTCAAGATTTCTTTCTCAAAAAATGAATTGATAAAAACTTTACTCAAATTTTAAACTAAAATCTTTCAAGCTATGACCAATTTTAGTAAACTAGAATTTTTTCCTCGTGGGATTTGTCTTGTTCTTTGTGGGATTGATATACAGACTCCAAGTTAGTACTACTGATATGACACATATATCTATGTGAATCGCCTACACTTCACAACATCTGGTGCGTGCAAAGTTTTTAGCACTGTTTCCTGGGAATGACAGTGATTTTAATTTAAGAAAATTTTAGTTGAACTTTTGGTTTTAGACTTGGAAATTGTATTGTTCACCACATCCTATATTTATATTGTTCCGTCTTTATTTTCAAAATCCAATAATATCATGCTTTATAATTTTTTAGTTGTGCTCTTGTATCTTTTCTTTCTTTTAATTATTGCACAATACTCATGGCTTGTAATTTCGTGTTTATATTCAACTTGTTTGATCTTCTCTTAAGTGTGAGCCTTTTAGCTAGTTAGTCATAGCAGGTGTATGTGCAGTTCAGGATCTTCAGACCTTGGAAAAATTACGACGTTAAATTTGAGAGAACCATTAATAGAAACAAAAAATTAAAAAGAATTCAAAAATTATTAGGATAGACAGATGATTTACCTCAAAACAAAATGATGGCCTTAGATGAAATAACATGCCTTAACCTTTATGAGATTTTTCTAATCCCATGGAAGATGAAATTCACTTTAGTATCAATCATCTGTCACAGAAGCCAACTCTTTAAAATTGAAACCCATTATCATCTATATGATGTAAAACAATCAGTTTGTTAGAACATCTACAGAAGACCCTAATCTTCATTTGACAAGCTTCTTAGAATTTCACTACAACAGTGTCTCCAATGATACTGTTAGGCCAAGCCTTTTCCTTTTGATCCTTAAGGGATAAAGGCAAAATGTGGTTAAAATTCTTAGCTCCTGGATCTATTAGGACTTAAAACAACTCAGCTCATAAATTCTTAGCAAATTATTTTCCACATTAAGAAATGGGTAAACATAGGAATGATATTATCTCTTTTAGCTAATTCATGGTGAATCGACTTAGGAAGCCTGAGAAAGGTTTAAGAAACTCCTTAGGTAGTGCCCCCACCACTCATTACCTGGTTGGTTGATCATCCAAACTTTATATAATGGGTTGGTATAACCCCATAGGTTGATCATTTGTACTGCTGCAGATGGTTCCCTAATGTCAAAACCTTTTGAAGATGCCTATTCTTTAATTGATGATATGACGACTGAAAAATTTTAATGGCCTTCTAATCAGTGAACCTTTAAAATGTAGCCAATGTTCATGACACAGATGTTCTATTAATTTTTACATCTCAAGTAGCAGCTTTCTCTAGGAAGCTGGATCAATTAAGATTGAATCAACCACAAGGATCATCAGTTATGGAAGAAAATTCTCATGAATGTTTGGTAGATGCAAGTCCATTGCCCATAGAGACTATTAAAGCCATTAATAATAGGTTAAATAGCTCGTACTCCAATAAATATAACCCTGATTGGAAGAGTCACATCTCAGGTGTAGGAAACCATCATTGAGGGAAATGTGAAGCTTATCCAGTAGAAAATTGGAGTAATCAAGGAAGTGGTAACCCAAGACAAACTTATCATCCAAGATTCAATTCAGACCCTCAATTTATGGATAAGAACTTGTTATTGGAAGAAGTAGTGTTGAACTTGGGAAATTAAATTTAAAGTCATGTTGTAGCCATAAAAAGCATTGAAACACAGATAGGGCAAATATCTAATTTGAAGAGTTAGAGACCACGAGGGATGTTACCTAACAACACATAAGTGAATTCAAAGAGTGAATCCAAAGGACCTTAATGTAGAGAATTGCAATGCTATATGACTTAGGAGGGGAAATATATGTGAGGAGCATATGGTGGAAAAACCTAGAATAGAGGAGACAAAGTCTGAACTTGAATGACCTAGAGAAACCCTTAACCCTGAATCTTGAAAAATATCTGCAACAACTAGGATAAGAAAAGAGAGAGCACCACCACCCATTCCTTACAAAATCCATAAGCATATGAGGGACCAATAAATGTCAGAGGTTTTAGAGATGTCGGTCGCCAAATCAAAATTATGTCAGTTTCTTTGAAAATAATTTAATTTAATATGTATATAATTTTGATTTTAAAAAATAGTATTTTTTTTATTATAAAAACGGAGACCAAATAGATCTTATATGTTTGCTACCTTAAGTAATCAGCACAACACCACAAGTACTACACCATCCAGAGAGATAGGCTCGCTACTTGGCGGCGAGCTCAATTATATAAACTAAAGGGGTTAGAATTATGTACAATAAAGCATAATAAGAAAGAATGCGTGGTAAGAAGAAAAGCAGTAGTACGCACCTACCGCTTGCGATTTCTTTGCTTAAAGAGGTTAAAATTAAAGTAGTGCATGCAGATATTATAAAAGATTAAAAAAGCACAAAATAAATGTGTATATGTGTATATAAAAGTCAAGTGGCACAAATATGGAAGATTAGAACTTGCTATAAGAAATTAAGTTAGAGGTAGGCTCAAAATTATAATTCTCAAGTGAGATCCGTCGGCAACCATAAGAAATTTGTGTGTTTTATCTCGTCCAATTTCAGCTAGAAACCACTAACCAAACAATCAGAGGAGGGAAACTCCTAGTTCGATCAAAGCAATTAAAAAGTGGACTTGTATATGATAACTTTCAAAATTCTTAATTTTTCAGGCATATAAAGTGAAGTTTTTACTTAGGAGTCAAAAAACAATAGTGTCACGAGAGAAGTTTTTCTTTATACTATATATTATATGTATTTTGTAAATCAAATAGTCTGCAAAATTAATCACTCTAATTGGGTCAGAGCTACCGACAACCTAAGAAAGCAACGGACAACTTCTCACCAAATGTTGGTGAATATTAACACCAATCCTGCACCCTACTCAGTTCCCCGGGCTAGGAGATACTATTATATTATCCCACTTTTAGCACCAAAAGTGTTTCCCATCATTGCCTGTAACTCTAAACCATCCAACTCATAGCCCAACTCGATGGTCTGTATACCGCCTTATTTCAAATATCCACAGTTGCCCACATGGGTGACTTATACCCTTGAGCATTAGGTTTTACTGTAGGTTAAGTTGAAAAGGGAAGTTCCTCATTAATGTTTCTTAAGTTGAAGGGCCTCAAATCATATCTTGGTGAGTCTTTAGATTTTGTGGATGATTTTCCTCAACAAATTATAATAAACCCAAATTTCCTCTAAAATATCTAAAATTTTGCAAAGGTGTTCATTGAGTAACCCTGAACAACTTCAGAATTTCTTGAACCACTTCAAGTTCATTGGGTACTACTATTTTGTTGAGTTAATCGTCCCAATTATGCTAGGAGTTTTTTAGGTTGCAACTATGCTCAACATAATCTTGATATCTTAGTTAGCCCATGAGTAAGGAAAATGAGTATTCACTTAATTTCATGTTAAGAATTGTATAAGTAAGCACCTATAGGGGTATGTTTGAGCATTAGGGAGTTTTACACTCTTGTCCCTCAATTGGGTTTGAGCTTGCAGTGCTTTGAGAAGTTTCACTCTTACTTATGTATGCTTCAAAACTAATTTTCAAATGATATTAGATTAAATCTAATTCAATGCCAATCTCTTGGGGCTTAAGAGAAAATTTATAATTTTTGAAAAAAATTTATAAAAAAGTGTGTTTGATCCTCATTAGAAAGATTAAAGTATGTTTAACCATTGATTGGGGGGTTCAAATCAATAAACTTCAAATCAGTAGTTTATCGATCTCCTAATTTTTACCCCTCAATCGTAAATCATCCAAGTTTCCATTTCTTCCCATTCATAATAATTCAAGTAATTACAATTTTATCCTTTATAGAAAAGTAATGAATGGGTAGCTACCTCTTTTACCCTTTGTGTTTCAATCACTTCAATAGTTTAATCATCTTAATTTAATACCTTTCACTTTTGGTTTAACCTAAAAATTTGATTAAATTAGGGTTAGAGTGTAAAATTCTTAAATTACAATTATATCCTTAGGGTTTATAATTTATAACTCTTTCATTTTGAATTAAATGACCATGAAACTTTACTGACCACTTACTCATGGACTAATTAAGACAGCATAGAAGGAATTATACTTTTTTTTTTTATTTTTTATAATTATTTTTAATCTATAATTATGAATTTTTAATGTTAATTAATTTAATTATCTAAAACATGTTATATGTTCTTAGAAAAATTTTATGTTATTGTTGAAAGTCAAAGAACCACTTGGATCAATTTTCATGATTTTTTGAATTGTCCTTGAACTTTTATGATTTTTTAACTTGTTCTGATAAATAAATAAATAGAAAATATTTTTTTTAATCTAATTTAATTTTTCATTAATCTTTCTGACTTCACTGAACTCTGAGAACTTGATTTTTTATTTTTTTTTAGATTTTTATTTTATTTTATAGAATTATTTTAGTCAATAATTATAACGGGTCGGCATTTACCCAATGTTTCACTCTTTTGTCTATCGGTTCTTCCCAGCAATCCCTAAGTTGACCGACTTGTGACTCAACCAGTCTCTGAGTCATAACATTATACGACTTTCCAGTTAGTTTACCTCTTGAATCGATTGCCTGATTAATATCCAATCTTTTATCTGCCTTCGGTCGATGGTCCGCCTATGATCTCTCATTGGGATGTCTTTATCTAACCCGATAAATGACACATGCCTTGCTTGTAACCACTCGATCATAGTCATTTGGATTATAAAATAAGAACCGTGGGACGAGTACGTGAATTTTTATTTTTTAAATAGTTTATCTCAATCTAGGTGTTCTTGAGTTATAGAATACTACAATTCTTATAAAATAAATATCTTTAAATTAGTTTAAAATAAGCACATAGCACACATTCAAATCTGTCATAAGCCCCAAATCAAATTTTCATTTTTCCATAATAATTATACAGGAAATACATCATGTACATCCATCCTTCACTAAATTGGTGCTTTTGTTAGTGCAAAATGAAACAATCTGGTCGACTAACTTCCTCACTTTCTGCTCAATTAAAAATGGGCGAAATTTCATGTAATTATATCCTCAACAAAATTTGTCAGGATACCATCTTTTTTGGAAGATTTGCATAAAGTCCCAAACTTCAATTTTTACATGCATACCCAAATTATTACTGAGAATGGTTGATGATGGTCCAAAAGATGAGGACACTATTATGATCACTATTGAAGGAAATATGATGACATTCAAGATTATAAAAAACTTTTATTTATATAAAAAAATTATTATTATCAATTGCAAGAGAAAAATTATTGATATAAAACATTTTATTTCAATATTAACCCTGAAGTTAAATGAATCCAAAATGGTCACTAATCACACAACATTATTTCTAAAATTTACTTTTTAAAAGTGGTTCAATATCAAGAGAATAATTTCTCCCTTTAAAGTTGTTGCGAATATGTAAACTGGTTCACTGTTCCAATTGACTTTTTCTCATGTTTGGCAACAAATTGGATTTGATACTTGAAATTAATTGATCTTAATTATTTCTATGATTTGCTGCAGAAAAGAAAAAAAAAATAAAGGGCTTCATTTATTATTTGATTAATTCTTTAATGGGTCAAATGATATGATGAAATTAATAAATAAGCATACTAACTCTCCTTGTATTCTCTCTCGAGATTTGGTTTCCTAGGCTTCTTCTTCGACTGTTGCTCTCGAGAGTAAAGAGGAGAGAGGAGTTGCGAGAGAGAGAAAGAGAGAGAGAGAGATTGTTTTTTCTTGCAATCGTCGAAATGATCGACTAGAGTAATCCTCGAGTAACAAAATTCTCTGCAGTTCCATGGACATAGACAATTTATTGAACCACGTAAATCTATCTGCTTCCGCTGTTTTTCTATTTTGAGATTTTTTTCTCTCGTTCCTTCTTTTCGTTTTATTTTCATCGTTTTTTCACAATAAAAGCATCACTTCTACCACAAATTAATTAGAAAAAGAACCACTTTTTACAAAACTAATCAAAACAATTTGAGGAAAAAGACAGCAATTATAATCTTGAAATATTAAGCAAAAGATCATTCGGGCTTTGCATACATTAATCCAACAAAAGAAATCAACAATGATAGTAGCAGAGACACTGATGACGATTTACACATTCAACCTTCGTCATGCTGGATACTCCAGTATACCATTTACAGCTAAGGGTGCAGGTGATTCTGCTGCAGCGTTTGATTTGAAACTTGAAAACAGTACACTCACCATCACCGGAAGCTATCATCATAACAAAAAAATATATATAAAAACAAAGCAAAAAACTGTCATTAATGGCGAAAATAAAGAAGCAAACCTGGTTATAATTATAGAGAAAATGTTGTTATACATACTTGTTTACTGCATTTTTTTCAGTGAAACAAAAGAGACAAGCTAGCCTGTCAACCAGAATGTTTAGCACAATGAGGTTACATGAACTGTATGTTTGGCAATGCATGACTAGCATTGTTAACTTTGAATTTTGTGGGCACTGTGCAACCAGGAGTGATGGCTCGGATCGGCGAAGGGCCGAGTGGTAGCACTCGGCCCGACATCCGGTACAAGCCAACTAGATAGGCGAGTCCAAGGGAGGACAACTAAGTGATCATCTCCAAAAATCTGAAAATACAAAAGATGGTCAAGAAACTCGTGGGTCAAATGCTTACGGGCCGGACTTTGAAAAGCTGAGCACCAGGGCCAATCGATCACGAGGATCGTCAAAGGCATAGGAAATCATCCAGAAAAAGTTCTCCTTGAGAAATATTCTAGAACATTTTTTAAGTACATTTTTTAATATCCCCATTATATTACTTCTTGAAAGCGATATTGTGATAAGAATATAAAAATTTACTTTAAAAATTAAATATCATTCATTTTTAAACAATAATTCAATAATTGAACTCTCTTAATTTTCACATGATTGGTTCTTATAAATAGAGCGTAACAAACATCTTTAATATTTCATATTTGCTTTGCATTTGTTCTCTTCTAAATCTGTTGACTTCCAAGAACTATCTTACACAACACGCCAAATCTTTCAATTGATGCCCAGTAAGGAAGTGCTTCTTACCGTCTTCAAGGGATTGCTTTTATTGCCTTTTTTCTTTCTACTTCTCTGCATTCCCTTAGCTTTCTCTTCTTCTGGCCTTTGTGCTACGTTCTGTTGGCTCCATTGTAATCTCCAAGTGATCTTTGGTCAATTTTCACAACCAAACTATTGACAATGACCCAAGGGGAAGTGGATCGGGTATAGGACGACTGAGTCTACGATTCCTCCATCATTTGTAATGAAATGTTTGACTCGTCTTCAACATTACTTGTAAGTTACGATGGTGATGAAGACGTCGCCCTCCTTCGATGGCGATGAAGATTATGGAGGGTCATCAAATGTTTGACTCGTCTTCAACATTGCTTGTAAGTTACAAAAAAATTTGCTTTTTTCTTTTTGAATATTTGCAAGGAAACACATTGAAAATTATTTGTTATGAAATGTATAGAAAGTTTTTTGTAAATTTTCAATCAAGAAATGAAAAAAGCTTTCGGTAGGTTTTCACCTCCACTACTTGCACTTTACCTTTGCAAAATATTTTATTTTCCTTGTAATAAACGCATGTGATGATTGATGGAGCAACTTTTATTAGATTGTATTCGGTAGGTTTTGTTTAGTTACCGCCTGACTTAAGTCTTACACTTCCCATATCTCGGTCGCTCGACTAGATCATCGACTTAAACGGGTTGCACCTTATGTCAAACATATTAAACAAATCTTGTCGTAGCCTTCACAAGAGTAACCATCAACACTTTCTGCTAGGGTTATTTGTGTGCTACGCACCACAAATCCTATCACTAATTCATAAGGAATAATTACCAAAGCTTAACCAAGTTTGAGCAGGAGACATAATTTCTTATGATGCATGAGGTTATGGGTTTCCATTTTTGCATTTTGTCAATCAAATGTTAATCATCACTATCAATCAAATTTAGATGATTTTTTAGTAACAAACATTTGTTCGTCATTGTTGGTTTTGCAAAATCTTTATCGTTCTAACATCTTCAATCGTTCTTTATTTTGTCGTTCGGCTAAAACTACTATTGTTTGGTCGATTCAAGTTTCATAAGTGTCGATTGAATTTTGGTAATTATTTGCACAAATATCTCAAGTTCCTTGAGTGTGAGTTGGCCCTAGGAGTGCCCTCATAATTTAAAAATTTTTACCTATCCTTTTTTATGAACTTGACAAAATGATACAAAGGTTAGAACAATAGAGCATTCTCATTACCGAGTCGGATGTTGGACAAGATGTCGATTCTTCCTTGGTTGTAAGTTTTGTCAGTCACTTGGAAATTTGGGCGCCTTTCATAAGTCTTCAAGGCAAGTTCTAGTTGAGTTGTGAAGATTGTGTTTCGTCTCTCAATTTTCTCCAAGGTCAGTTCTCTTTTGTGGTTGTTGGTTGGTTTTCTTATTTTTGAATGATTGAGGGGATGAGTTATACTCTTTTATTCCTTTGTGGTTGTTAGCTAGTTGCCTCGTTCCAACAACTCGGCTAGCATCTTTGGTCATTGTAGGCTTAGTGTGTATCAGAATGACCCTTTCTTCAGCCCTTGAGCTAAGGCGATGTGAGCTATTGTAGGCTTCAAGTACAACACTTCCAATATCTCCTTCTGGAAGCGTGTGATGAATAAGAGAGAACTCTCATTCTATCCTTATCAAATCTGCATAAGGGCTTGTGAATTTTATTGGGGCTTTTTGGGTGTCGGTAAAATGCATTCTCTGGCTATTGGGGTGCCTTAATACACTCGAACCAATGTTTTACAATTAGTTTATATCAAACACTATCAAATTATTTGGAGTCTCCTTCTCTTTCTATGGTTGCGTGGTCTCTTCAGTTGTTGGCAAAGGCATTTCCTCTTAGAGGTGCTTCTTTCTTCCTTGAGCTAGTGCCTCTCGGATGACATCCAATATTTGATCCTTCAACTCTTTTATTTGTTGCTTTAGGAACTTTCTTTGCATGGAGGTCCATGTTATCAGTGTTTCTATTGTGAGTTTCTTCTCCTTGTTTTACTCATCTTTTTGTTTGTCAAATGATTTATGCTTACTGAATATTTTATAATGTTAAATCTTAATTTTTTAATGAATCAAATCTTAAGGAATAGAGCGTAAGTTAGGAGAGAGAAATAAAGAAATAGAGAGAGACAAAGAGAAGAGGGAGCAATAAAGAACAATAAATTGTATCAATCATTTTGAGCATTCCCGATCTTTTTAGCTAAGATTGTGTATCCCTTATACATGAAATTATCTTCCTATTTGTAGGCGAGTGAGTACAATATAACGATGTTATTTTTGCCTCTGTTTTATTAGGGGATATACATTGTATTCTAGGTATTTTATAGATATAAGCATACCACTTGACTTCTCTATGACTTGATTGGATTAGCTATTTTTGCTTTGGTTAGTAAGGTCAGTCCGATCAGCTAGGCTAGGCTGGCATTATTGGTTGGTTGATTCAGTAGAACTCATTTGATTGTTTAAGCTTTACTGATCGTTTGATCTAGTTTGGTCGTCGACCCTCAATCCCTTTTGAGGAGCTCTTATTTGCAGAACAACACTAGATTAAACAGTAGAGGGTAAATCAAAGTGACCAGAAAGATAGCTTGTTATTCAATGAGGAGAGCCTAAGGGATGTATATAAGACTTTTTTTGCACTGTTAATTCGTGATCCCTGGTGAGGAGCCTCAGGTCAGGACGTCCATGTAACGAACTGGATCTTTCCTCGGGTTGAATCTTCCGGAAGGTAGTTGCTGCCTTGGGACAAATTTTTTATAGTAGATGGCTTGAACAACTTTGTCTCATTCCTGACCCAAGGGCTCAGATTCGGTTGCCTTTGTGACTCGGCTGATTTTGGCCTTGCTTGCTCTGGCTCGGACGATTGCATCATATCGTATAAGCTAGCCTCCCTATGTTCTGTCTGTGGGTCCTCATTTGTCTTACTATCTTCTTTCTAGACCGCTAGATCTCCTTCGCATCAAAGCTAATACCTTTTCAATGCACAACGCCAAAAGCAAACCATACAAAAATCATTGCATTAATTATCTTATAGTTAATATAAAAAATATTAATAGCATTGAGAATAAATTAACACAAACTTTTGACATTCAAATATTCTTCAAAATTCAAAAAACAAAATTCTTAAAAATAAAGCAAAAGTAGATCTAGTAATTTTAAAGAAAATAAGCAAATCACACGCACACATGTAAGAGAGATGAAACATAAATGACAATCAAAACATGCATTTTCTTCATAAAAGCCTCAAACTTTGACAAAACTTGAGCATAACTTATTAAATTAACACACAAACTTACTCTGAAGAGCTGCGGAGAACAAGAAGAAGAGAACAAACCAAACTTGTGCGCTTTTCTCCATCTCACAATGTCTTGCNAAGTCCCCTCTGGCCTTGGGTTCGATTTCCCCTGGTGAAGGGTGTAGTTTCAAATTGTTAGGCGTATTGGGGATGATAGGGGCTAGTATAATAACCTCAGGTCATTCATATATATATATATAGTATTTTGAGCCAAAACGAGCCGAACACGAACAAATCTTTGTTCATGTTCGGCTCATTAACTTAGCAAACAGGCTGAGCACGAGCTTTTCACGAACAACAAGCCATTTTGACAGCCCTATTTTCAGGCATTTTGGGGCAACCTAATAACTTATAATTATAAGATATAGCAATTAGGTCTCTTAAATTTGGAGAACTTGGATGGCTTATTTGCTTTGGCATAGATTTAAATTACAGTAATCTAAAAAAAAGATCATAAAATTAAAATAAATTAATCTAACTTTAGGAGTGATTAAAATAAGCTTGATTATACAATGAATCATATGCTTCGGTCTGCATCCTGAGCTTGGAACCCTAGTGCACGTACACGATCCAGTAGAAAATATAAAATAAATAAACCCAATCAGCATTAATATTATAATTATTTTTTCATATATTTCCTTTCTTTTTTTTTTCAATATATTGATACTTAATAATCTCTATCTATGCATTTAACATTCATCAAATATCATTAAAAGAGCCAACAAGAATTTGATGTTTTGATGACACCTGAATAGGGGTGTAAATGAGGTTCGTTAACAAGCTCATGAGCCATGCTTAATGAGTCATGAGCTTGAGTTCGAGCTCGAGCCTGTCTCGACTTGACTATTTGGCTTTTGAGTCCACTTGATTAGCCTACTATTAGTCATTTTGATGTATTTTCTCATGAGATGCCACTACATCCTCCTCTTCCGGCCCGCTTATCAATACCTTCTCCAATGAGCTCACGTAAAAATATATATTTTAGTTCGAACTAGTGAGCCGGCTGCTACCACTACGCTTCAAACTAGAGCTTATCATTTGAGCTCGATTTGAACTGTCACTCACAATTGGAAGATGAGCCAAGCTCGATAAGGGCATTGCTTGCACTCGACTTGACTCGTTTACACCCCTAAACCCGATATCCTCAAGTGAAGCCATTAAGAAACGACATCAAAATCTTTAATAATTAAGGAAAATAATTTCTTACCTATATAAAATAAAATAAAAAAGGTGCTTGCATTGCCTATTCTTTGCTTAAATTTTTTTTAAATTCTTAAGCGCAATATGAAATAAAAGTTTTATTCACATTTTATTATGGTATGACTCATATATCATATAGGAACAGACGTTGGAACGTAGCGGAGCGGAAGAATCTGTCCAAATCGGGAAGTTACATTATGTGGGTTGGGGCTATACAGTACAAGGGTAATTTGAGAATTATATATTGTATTGTAGGGTTTAGTCTAGAATTATAAATAAACTTGTTTGTAATCCTAGGTCTTTGAGAGAGCTGAATCTTGTATTTTGTATTCTTTTCTGAATATTGAAAATGAAGTTGCCGCTCTGCTCCCGCTGATGTAGGCATCTTTGCCGAACCTCGTTAAATTTCTATGTGTTCTTCTGGATTTGTGTCGTTCCTATTTTTCTTCGCCCTAATTTCTCAACACATTTTAAATTATATTAATTATTCATCAAAAACTAACTAAATAAATAAAATTACTAAAGGTTATCTAGAAAAAAGCGCCCACATCATCCATTTCACCAATTTAAAGCAGGAAATATGTTTTGAATGTCAACAAGCACATTTTCTAATGATTCGGATAAATATATAAATAAATAATTGCATAAGAATCATATAATATAATAATAATTCAATTTAACGCATAGTGCATTATGATACGCTAAGCAGTGACGTAATCTGGACTTTTTTTAATTGGAGCGCATAAAATAACATTTTATTCACGGGGCAACTCAGAATGAATTGAATGTTTATTATCCCTTATAATTATAAATATAAATTTCATAATTAAGATATGTTGAATTAGATCTGACAGTCTTGGACTGAACACGTGTCGAAGAGTCGGTTAAAGCGAGCACAAAGATCTCCTAGCTGGCACAGAGCAACAATTACAGTTGGCTGACAATAGAGAAACTTAAGAACACTGCCAATATTTCATAATGCCACTTTTATTTACTATAAATATGAGAAGAGTAACCTATAATAGGAGACTTTTTAGGGGAGAAGGGGCCACTAAGGAATTACTAACTAACTTGAGCCTATCATTTGATCTCTCTTTTCTTCCCTCCTTACGCATTATCCCTTATGTGTGATTCACTAAATATCTGAGTTAACACCCTAAAAAGTGCGATGATTGTGGAATCATGCCGCAAATAAGTAGAGGAGTATCTCAAGGATAAGAAAATCAACCTAGGGAAATAATGAACAACATGACTTATACTTGTGAGTTTGTGACTCAACAAATCAATGAGCTTAAGAAACATATATTGGAGGCAAGCAAAGGTGCTCTTGCCACCAGGAGAGCGCATCTGCAAAGACTTGCAATGCCTAATCACCTGTGAAGGACGACTAGCCTAAATGATGACAAAGCCCCCCATGCGGATCGAGACACACACTATCTTGACAACGTGAGTTTAGTGTTTCTCGACCATCAGAGATACAAATGTGTAGAAGCACCACAACTCGCACCACTGATAAAAACTTTCTTTTGGCTGAAGCATTTCAAGGTCCTAGTCTTAGACTCCTATCATGGGAGGTCAGAACTAGCAAATCACATCACCTCTTTTGAGTTGATCGTATGTTTATTGAAAATTGTCAATGCGCTCAAGTGCCGCATGTTATTCACGAAACTACCTTCATTGGTCAATGGCCTACAACCATAATTTATTATCTTTAATGTTTATTTCATAAGAATTTTCATAACTCAATTTCCCAACACACAAAACCCCCAAAGAAGTTCACATGCTCTCCTACAATTATATCAAGGCAAGATGAATCCTTGCATGCATTTATTACCCACATCTAGAGAAAAATACTAGAAGTCTGGGTTCTCAAACCTATGGTCGAACATGCAGCGCTGACATAAGGACTCAGGGAAGTCCNGTCATGGGAGGTCAGAACTAGCAAATCACATCACCTCTTTTGAGTTGATCATATGTTTATTGAGAATTGTCAATGTGCTCAAGTGTCGCATGCTATTAACAAATCTACCTTCATTGGTTCAATGGTCTACAACCATAATTTTTTATCTTTAATGTTTATTTCATAAGAATTTTCATAACTCAATTTCCTAACACACAAAACCCCCAAAGAAGTTCACATGCTCTCCTACAATTGTATCAAGGCAATATGAATCCTTGCATGCATTTATTACCCACGTCTAGAGAGAAATACTAGAAGTCTGGGTTCTCAAACCTATGGTCAAACATGCAGCGCTGACATAAGGACTCAGGGATGTCCTATTTTGCTATGCATTGGGTGCAGTGGCCCAAGATGTTCGCCAAGCTTTTAGCAATTGTTGGTTGCCANGAATTGTCAATGTGCTCAAGTGTCGCATGCTATTAACGAATCTACCTTCATTGGTTCAATGATCTACAACCATAATTTATTATCTTTAATGTTTATTTCATAAGAATTTTCATAACTCAATTTCCTAACACACAAAACCCCCAAAGAAGTTCACATGCTCTCTTACAGTTGTATCAAGGCAATATGAATCCTTGCATGCATTTATTACCCACATCTAGAGAGAAATACTAGAAGTCTGGGTTCTCAAACCTATGGTCGAACATGCAGCGCTGACATAAGGACTCAGGGAAGTCCTATTTTGCCATGCATTGGGTGTAGTGGCCCAAGATGTTCGCCAAGCTTTTAGCAATTGTCAGTTACCATATATCCAGTGAAGAATACAATTCTCCTCTTACCACCATAAAAAGGCCATCCAACCAATACCCACNTTTGTTACCATATATCCAGTGAAGAATACAATTCTCCTCTTACCACCATAAAAAGGCCATCCAACCAATACCCACCAAAGAGAAGCGGTCACAAAAGAGGTTGGAGGCCACGACGAAATCCAAGACCACCCACTGCAGCCCATATTACGAAGCCATGGTCCTTATCAGAAGACCAAATGGCTGATAAAATAGTCTCTTATGAACATCAATCACATACCACACGATGAGCCAATCAACACAACAAAAAAGAGGCCANCCACCCACTGTAGCCCATATTATGAAGCCATGGTCATTCTCAAAAGACCAAATGGCTGATAAAATAGTCTCTTATGAACATCAATCACATACCACAAGATGAGCCAATCAACACAACAAAAAAGAGGCCACCACCACCAACCCAAAAACTTTTTTAGCACACGCCACTATGAGCCTCTGTGGTTGATGTAGTATAAGGACTTGTTAAAAATGTGACTATCGATAAGAAGAGGATATCTCTTAGACCCAAAAATACTGCGCATATCACAAGGATCACATACATGACACAGAGGAATGCCAATACTTCTTAAATTTGATTGAGGAGCTGATCAAAGATGGGAAGCTTACAGAGTTTGTGTGTCTGAGGTAGTGACTGAGTGTACGAAAAGGCAATGGCCGACTGAAACCTCAATGTGTCTGCTCAGGTTCAACCAATCAACATTGCTAGTGTCATACCCACCATATTTGGAGGAAATGATGAAGTTGTCTAGTGATTCAACTTAAAAAGTCTCCTCTCTCCTCTCAAAAATAATTTCAGCAACCCTGACCCCGTGACACACCTCACANACGCATATCACAGGGATCACATACATGACACAGAGGAATGCCAATACTTCTTAAATTTGATTGAGGGGCTGATCAAAGATGGGAAGCTTACAGAGTTTGTGTGTCTGAGGTTGTGACTGAGTGTACGAAAAGGCAATGGCCGACTGAAACCTCAATGTGTCTTATCAGGTTCAACCAATCAACATCGCTAGTGTCATACCCACCATATTTGGAGGAAATGATGAAGTTGTCTAGTGGTTCAACTTAAAAAGTCTCCTCTCTCCTCTCAAAAATAATTTCAGCAACCCTGACCCCGTGACACACCTCACACACTTGTCGACTTTCTAACTGATGAAGACTTTGCAAAGGTAAGTACATACAATGACCTCATAGTTGTTACTGCTCTTATAGTTGACTCTGGTAGAAAGTATATTAATTGACACTGGGAGCTTCATAAATATCATCATCAACTTAATCTTTGATAATATGAGATTGGAATTCACCCCCATTTCATGTATCATCTGGCCACTCTACAGTTTTTTAGGTGAAATGAAGTAAATACTTTGGGCTCTCACTTACCATTCACTTTTGGGAAAGGTGAAAAATAGATTTGGACAGCGACATATTTTATTATTGCTGACTTACCAACAACCTNATACTACGCATATCACAGGGATCACATACATGACACAGATGAATGCCAATACTTCTTAAATTTGATTGAGGAGCTGATCAAAGATGGGAAGCTTAAAGAGTTTGTGTGTCTGAGGTAGTGACTGAGTGTACGAAAAGGCAATGGCCGACTGAAACCACAATGTGTCTGCTCAGGTTCAACCAATCAACATCGCTAGTGTCATACCCACCATATTTGGAGGAAATGATGAAGTTGTCCAGTGGTTCAACTTAAAAAGTCTCCTCTCTCCTCTCAAAAATAATTTCAGAAACCCTGACTCCGTGAAACACCTCACACACTCGTCGACTTTCTAACTGATGAAGACTTTGCAAAGGAAAGTCCATACAATCACCTCATAGTTGTTACTGCTCTTATAGTTGACTCTGATAGAAAGTATATTCATTGAAACTGGGAGCTTCATAAATATCATCATCAACTTAATCTTTGATAATATGAGATTGGAATTCACCCCCATTTCATGTATCGTTGGGCCACTCTACAGTTTTTTAGGTGAAATGAAGGAAATACTTTGGGCTCTCACCTACCAGTCACTTTTGGGAAAGGTGAAAAATAGATTTGGACAGCGACATATTTTATTATTGCTGACTTACCAACAACCTACGGCACCATCTTCAGCTAGCCTCTGCTTAATGCCTTCCAAGCACCTATATTGACTTATCATATAACATTAAAGTTTCTAATTGATGTTGAAGTGATCATTTTGTGAGGAGATCTGGAGCAATCACGTGTGTGCTACTTTCGTGCAATTGGTACCATACATTTGAATTACCTTAAACTTGACACACAAAGAGGGAATAACGTTAATGCCAATTAGCCCATCAAGAGGCCCCCTTGGCAAAAGAGACACATAAATCTTTTACTATGTTTGGTTTTCAATGCAGGCTGAAGAGATGAGTTGGTCGGCCTACTTCGGGAACATTGAGACATATTCACTTGGTCGACCATAAAAATCTCAAGAGTGTTTATTAATATAACCAACCACTGAATAAATCTACATATAATAGCTCAATTGATAAAATAAAAAATGAGGTCAACCGTGATCACAGTAGCGACTGCAATACACAAAGAAGTATAAAAGCTTTAGGAAAACAGCTACATATGCGAAATGCGATACCCTGATTGGATTGTCAATGTAGTCAAGGTCCAAAAATCAAATGAAAAGTGGTGAATGTGAGTCAATTTCACTGGTCTAAATTCTGCTTGCCCTAAGGATGGATACCAAATGTTTAGGATTGATGCGCTTATGGATTCGGGCGCAGACGCTCAAACGGGAGTTTTGTGGATGCCTTTTCAAGATAACACTAGATAAAGATGCATGTGGCTAACATGAATAAAATGGAATTCATTATGAGAGAATGTGTTTTATATTATAATGTAAGGCCTTTAGGGCTTTAAAATACATAGGTGGTATGCCAACACCTCATGGATCTATTTTTTACTAAATAGAAAGGAAGACACATTGAAGTGTATATAAATAATGTGTTATCAAAAGTAAAACACCCAAACAACACTTAAAATACTTACAATAAACCTTTTAAGCCTTACAAAAAAACATAACATGAATTTCAATCCACTCAATTGCACGTTCAATAGAAAGATAAAATAATTCCTTGGATATCTCTTGATGCTCATGAGGTTAAAAGCTAATCTTGAAAAAGTTTAAGCTTTCATAAAAATGCAGTCCCCTCACAATGTCAATGTGAAACAATAGTTGATCGATCAAATTGCTATACTCACCCGACTCATTTCTAAATCAAGAAGCAAATGTGCCACCTTCTTCAAATCCCTTAGAAGAGTGTTAATAAATCTTTCAGAAGTTAAAAATTCTCTAATGTATCGAAATCTCCTTTAATGTCCAATACAAAATGAAGGATTATCGCTCTATCTAGGAGTTAGACCCAAAGTGATTAGTTACATCCTAATCCATGAAAAGCGACGGAAGTAGGACCTAGTTTAATAGTTTACTAGGTCCTCTGAGGGGTAGAACTCAGGTACCCAATCATGAAAAACTAAATTTTACAGTTATTATTTCCACATGTAGGCTTTAAATTTGAAATGATAAATTAACTAAAAAATTTACAGAAATCAAACAAAATTACTGTCACTAAATTCGAATCTTAAAGATACTATCAAAGCTAAATTATTTACTACTAGTAGAATTTAAAATTAGGTTTTAAAATTAATAGTTACTAAACTATGTTTATGTGATGAAGTTTTCTAATATGAAAAAGCATCTTTCTCACTACAATGAGTTTTTGGTGAAATGAGATGAGATAAATGATTTAAATATGTATTGTGCCAAATAGGAGCACTTTTAATTTTCTACCTTGATTCAGTGTTATAGAAAATCATTGGCTAATCTTAGGTTTAGTTCCTAAATCCGTGGTTAGGCTAGGAGGATACTGGCTCCCACTCCAGAGCAACCACTTCCCTTCTCCTGAAGGCTAACCCTCGCTTTAGTTTTTAAACACTAAGATTGAATTATGGATTTTTAATCTGTCACCCTAGAAATCGCCAATTCTACACCCAACAAAGTTTATTTTCCTATTTATTTGCACTTATTTCTATGAACGACATACTCCTTCATGGACTTAAATATGATTCTCACTCTGTTGTAGAACTCATACTTCATTTTCCGGATCATATGTTTCACAACATATTTTAACAATTCAATTGACCAGATTGAGAAGTAAATTAAAAACAGAGTTGAAAAACCATCACAATTTATTTTAAATTTTAACATTGACAAATCTACCTTATATCTTCATTTCAGCATATCTCAGATTAGAGGAAAGGAAACTACTCAGACTTTATAAGAAATATACAACAAAACACAAATTTTATATATAAAAGAAAGTTCATACAACAATAATAAACAAACAACACTTATATGAAACTCTTTCTCAAAGTAAATCCTTTGTAGCCTCTCTTAGGAAATGTAGGAAGAAGAAATCTCTCACTTCTCTTCCTCTCCAACACTTCTTAGAGAAGAATTCAGATTTAAAATCACCACAAAAACTCAAAACTATAAAAATAATAACTAACTAATGGTGTGGAATGGCGTGGAATGCAGGTCTGTGAAGAGGAAAACTGAATTGAGTGGAAGAAGTTAAAATGGTGTGAGGGGGAGGGTTTCTGATCAAATTTTGGCCCTAAATAGATCCTAGGTCTGTTCTCCAATAGATGCATCCAAAAACTCTTCAAAAAACATCCAAATTCATCGACTAAAAACAGAGCTTCCACCGACATAAGCGTCGTCGGCGCCCATCCTGGCACCGTCGGCGCCAGTGCTCCGCTAATTAATTCCCAAGTCTCTGTCAAATGGTGCTGTCGGCGCCCAGTCTGGCCCTGTCGGAACCTAGTCTGGCGTCGTTGGTGCTGACTCTTTTTTAGCATCCTTTCTATAGGTCTGCGCCATCAGACGTCCTTCTGGCGCCGTCGGCGCTGAGTAATTCTTCCAAATCTCCATTTTTGCTCCAGATTCCATTCATTTTGCTTCCTTTTTCCTTCAAGTCCCAAAAATCAATAACTTNTTATCTTATCAAATATTTCTTACATGAATCTCTAAGATTTTTAATGCTTTAAAAATACAAATTCCTTTTTTGAAAATAGAAAAAAATATAGTCTTATTCTATCATACGAAATATCTTAATCTCTAAATATAACCTTTATTATTTAAAAATTTTACTTAAGTTTACTATATATTTAGAAACATATATATAGTTATCTAAAATTACCCTCTAATATCAAAGGCAATGTTAAAATATTTTTTTCTTAAATATTTTGAAGATATAACTAATTGAGGACAAATAAAATTAAGTTTTTTTCTTAAAAAAGGAATTTTTCTTTCACCCAAACTTAAAATTTTAAAAGATTTTAAATGAAGAACTGAAAAATTAAGGGTTAAAGAAAACATTTAATATATAAAGAAAGGACACATCTGTTGAAGGTTCTTATTTGAAACTTAATTCTGAAATATTGCATGTGTTAATATGAAAAGTTACAAGACTTAAAACATTAAATAGCGCATAATACATATAAAAATTTGCTGAAAAAGAGTTAACTACAAATACATCCAATAAAGTACTAAAAATTAATAATAGTATTAAAAACAGTCTCACAAATCCATAGTTCACAATACAACATACAACAAAATAAAGTACCACAATCCACAAACAAACAGTCTCAACAATAAAATACAATTAAATATAAACTAAACAAAAATCTAACTAAAGCATCACCAATCATCGTCTTCTTCTTCTTCTTCTTCTTCTTCTTCTACATTCAAATTTTGTTGTTTATATGGAGTAAAAATAAGGTGAGTAGGAAACTGAACTGAGTGATCACCCTTCATGAATCAGTCCATCACATCATCATAAGTAGCATCATATTCAAACTTTTATCTTATCAAATCATCAATGTGAGCATTTCTGCCCTCCATATTTTCCATTATATGATCCATTCTCAAAATATGTCTCCGTTGGATCATCATTTGCTCCATAAGTTCTTGGATAGTAGGGGTAATAAAAATACCTGAAGTAGAAGGAATATCCCTAGTCCTACTTCCAGATCTCCATCCAACATGAGATTCATAAGTCTTTATATTGGCAAGCCCAATAGGTTTTAGAGGTTCAATCCTCTCCTCTTCTGGTCTATAATCAACTCCTGCCTGTTCACACAGTGTGAAGATCAAGGTTGAGTGTACTAAACCTCCAGAAGTCTCTCCAAAAGCAATAGATCTAGTGTTCCTATAAATAATAGATCCTACATCTATCCTTTTCATTTGCTGGATACATAAGTTTAAATTGTTTCCATGCTTCATAAATAGATTCTCCTTCAAACTGATTAAAAGATGTAATATCATTTCAAAGCTTCACAGTTTTTTATGGTGAAAAATATTTAGCAAGGAATTTTTGTGCTAAATTACCCTAAGTTCTGATAGATCCAAGTGCTAACGAATTCAACCACGTCTTAGTTTTATCTCTTAGTGAGAAAGGAAACAACCTAAGTCTTATGACATCATCTGATACACCATGGTATTTAAATGTAGTGCACAATTCTAAAAAATTGGCAAGATGTAAATTTAGATCTTCAGTTGGTGATCCCCCAAACTGATTATTTGATAGTAGATTTAAGCTCAAATTAATTAGCCACTACAGTAAGTTTTTGAATACTATAATGAAGTTCATCATTTTGATAATAGCAGGTTTAAGTTCAAATGAATTAGCCACTACAGTAGATTTTTGAATACTACAATGAAATTCATCTACCGTAGGGTTGTCATAATCTCGTAAAGGTCTAAATTCTTGATGAATTTCAACATTTTGATCATTTTGGTTTGCCATTTCTATAATTTGTTTAGATTTTTTAAAATTCTTAATTTTTTTACTTTTTTTTATTTTTTAACAGTTCTTTCTAATTCATAATCATAGGGCACTAGTCTTTTTTATCCTGAACTACACATACACTAACATAAAAATAAAATACTATAAAACACACATAAAATAAAATACTATAATAAGATATTCCTAAAATAACTTATTTTTTTAAAGTTTAAATAAGACTTTCTAAAAATAGAAATTTTGCTTTCAATAAAATTTTGAAATCTTCCCCTGCAACGGCGCCAAAAACTTGATCTCGATAACTGCTTATGTGCACAGTATAATGATCTCTTTGACGATATTTTTCACTTATGTTTCCTTACTTTGCAACAGAACCAAAAACTTGATCTAGAGAAAATAAGAGTTTAAGTTTTTAATTTATATATATATATATATATATATNGCGTGGAATGCAGGTCTGTGAAGAGGAAAACTGAATTGAGTGGAAGAAGTTAAAATGGTGTGAGGGGGAGGGTTTCTGATCAAATTTTGGCCCTAAATAGATCCTAGGTCTGTTCTCCAATAGATGCATCCAAAAACTCTTCAAAAAACATCCAAATTCATCGACTAAAAACAGAGCTTCCACCGACATAAGCGTCGTCGGCGCCCATCCTGGCACCGTCGGCGCCAGTGCTCCGCTAATTAATTCCCAAGTCTCTGTCAAATGGTGCTGTCGGCGCCCAGTCTGGCCCTGTCGGAACCTAGTCTGGCGTCGTTGGTGCTGACTCTTTTTTAGCATCCTTTCTATAGGTCTGCGCCATCAGACGTCCTTCTGGCGCCGTCGGCGCTGAGTAATTCTTCCAAATCTCCATTTTTGCTCCAGATTCCATTCATTTTGCTTCCTTTTTCCTTCAAGTCCCAAAAATCAATAACTTGCAATAAAACATGAAAAATACATTCCTTTAAAGTGCAATATCACCAAAAATGGGTATAAAATATAAGTCTAAAAATGCATATATTTTTTGTGCATCAAAATCCCCCAAACTAAAATGTTACTTGTCATCAAGTAACTCTTTTACTACATAAAAATATGACTTATGGTAAAGATTTTAACTTTTAGACTTTCATATCTTAGTTCATTAAATATAATAGCATCACTTAAGAAAATTTCTAAATAACTCTAGTTAACACTAAAGGTAAAATAATATTTAGCAGTCAAGTCTAAGATTTTTAATTCCCTAGTCTTTCAAGGAAAATTGTGAATTATTCATATTAAAGCCACTTAGAATATTCATATGAAAAAGAACTTCATTAAAATTTACTAGTAAATATGTTAATACTTAAATATAAGTTTAAAAAATGTGGCCAAGCCTTCTTTTTTAAGTTGATTCAAGGGAAGCCAATTTTGAATTAGGCATCTCCTCAAGCTTCTCCTCACATCTTTCTTCTTTTCTTTTTTTTTTTCAGGATCATTTTCAATCCTTTTCTTTTCTTTTCTTTTCTTTTTTTCTTTTCTCTTTTTTTTTTTATGTGAGGATTACTATATCTGGATAGCCTTTAATGATTTTGAAAATCATTATCCTCTTCTTAAAGTTAAAAACTTTTCACATTTCTTTACTATATAAATTTATATTAGCTTTAAAGATCTTTCATAAATTTTTAATCTTTTCTTCTTACATAAATCTCTAAGATTTTTAATACTTCAAAAATATAAATTCTTTTACTTATAATAGAAAAACATAGTCTTATTCTATCATATCAAATATTTCTTACATGAATCTCTAAGATTTTTAATACTGCAAAAATACAAATTCCTTTTCTTAAAATAGAAAAAAACATAGTCTTATTCTATCATACCAAATATCTTAATCTCTAAAATTAACCTTTATTATTTAAAAATTTTTACTTAAGCTTACTATGTATTTAGGAACATAGATATTGTTATCTAAAATTACCCTCTAATATCAAAGGCCATGTTAAATTACTTTTTTCTTAAATATTTTGAAAATATAACTAATTGAGGACAAATAAAATTAAATTTTTTTCTTAAAAAAGGAATTTTTCTTCCACCCAAACTTAGAATTTTAAAAGATTTTAAATGAAGAACTGAAAAATTAAGGGTTAAAGAAAATATTTAATATATAAAGAAAAGGCACACCTGTTGAAGGTTCTTATTTGAAACTTAACTCTGAAATATTGCAAGTGTTAATATGAAAAGTTACAAGACTTAAAACATTAAATAACACATAATACATATAAAAATTTGCTAAAAAAGAGTTAACTACAAATACATCCAATAAAGTACTAAAAACTAATAACAGTATTAAAAACAGTCTCACAAATCCATAGTTCACAATACAACATACAACAAAATAAAGTACCACGGTCCACAAACAAACAGTCTAAAAAATAAAGTACAATTAAACATAAACTAAATAAAAATCTAACTAAAGCATCACCAATCATCGTCTTCTTCTTCTTCTTCTTCTTCTTCTTCTTCTACATTCAAATTCTGTTGTTGATATGGAGTAAAAATAAGGTGAGTAGGAAACTGAATGAGTGATCACCCTTCATGAATCTGTCCATCGCATCATGATAAGTAGCATCATATTCGAACTTTTATCTTATCAAATCATCAATGTGAGCATTTCTGCCCTCCATATTTTCCATTTTATGATCCATTCTCAAAATATGTCCCCGTTGGATCATCATTTGCTCCATAAGTTCTTGGATAGTAGGGGTACTAGAAATACCTAAAGTAGAAGGAACATCCCTAGTCCTACTTCCAGATCTCCATCCAACATGAGATTCATAGACTTTATATTGGCAAGCTCAATAGGTTTTAGAGGTTCAATCCTCTCCTCTTCTGGTTTATAATCAACTCCTGCCTGTTCACATGGTGTGAAGATCAAGGCTGGGTGTGCTAAACCTCCAAAAGTCTCTCCAAAAGCAATAGATATAGTGTTCCTATAAATAATAGAGCCTATATCTATCCTTTTCATTTGCTGGATGCAGAAGTTTAAATTGTTCCCATGCTTCATAAATAGATTCTTCTTCAAACTGATTAAAAGATGTAATATCATTTCAAAGCTTCGCAGTTTTTTATGGTATATTTAGCAAGAAGTTTTTGTGCTAAATCACCCTAAGTTCTGATAGATCCAAGTGCTAACAAATTCAATCACATCTTAGCTTTATCTCTCAGTGAGAAAGGAAACAACCTAAGTCTTATGACATCATCTGATACACCATGGTATTTAAATGTAGTGCACAATTCTAAAAAATTGGCAAGATGTAAATTTGGATTTTCAGTTGGTGATCCCCCAAACTGATTATTTGATACCAATTAAATAATAACAGGTTTAAGTTCAAATGAATTAGCCACTACAGTAGGTTTTTGAATACTATAATGAAATTCATCTACCATAGGGTTGTCATAATCTCGTAAAGGTCTAAATTCTTGATGAATTTCAACATTTTGATCATTTTGGTTTGTCATTTCTATAATTTTTTTAGATTTTTTAAAATTCTTAATTTTTTTACATTTTTTTTTAATTTTTTAACAGTTCTTTCTAATTCATAATCGTATGGCACTAGTCTTTTTGATCTTGAACTACACATACACTAACATAAAAATAAAATACTATAAAACACACATAAAATAAAATACTATAATAAGATATTCCTAAAATAACTTTTTTTAAAAGTTTAAATAAGACTTTCTAAAAATAGAAATTTTGCTTTCAATAAATTTTTGAAATCTTCCCCGGCAACGGCGCCAAAAACTTGATCTCGATAACTGCTTATGTGCACAATATAACAATCTCTTTGATGATATTTTTCACTTATGTTTCCTTACTTTGCAACAAAACCAAAAACTTGATCTAGAGAAAATAAGAGTTTAACTTTTTAATTTATATATATATTGGGATACTATGCAAGTATATGTATCGTTATCAAGTAATATATGACTTTTTGATTAAGAGCTGAATATCGAACCCATTGAGAAAATACGCAATATGCACAAATTTTCTATTTTTAAAAAGAAAATTACTTAAACTATAGATATTTTCTCAATAATTAAAAATCAATTATTTTTTGTATTTTAGATATCTTAACAAAATAATAAAACTTCTAAAGATAACTTGAGTTTATGTAAATGAAAAGTACTTATTATGAAAATATCTTTCTCCTTATCATGAATCAGTAATAAGTATAGAAATTCTGTTGTGGAAGCATGCAAATTGTGTTGTGCCAAATATGATCAATAATATTATTTACCCTTACTAGAGATGCTATAAAGAACATTGACTAATTTAAAGTTTGAATAGTTATGAAGATCAGCTAGGCAGGGAAGATACCAGCTCTCACTCTAGAGTTCTCTCGATTCCCTCCACTTGAGGGCTAACATCTCGTATCAAAACCTAAAATAATAAACCAAGTTGGGGGCTTTAACCTGTCACTTCTCGTATCAGAACCTAAAATAATAAACTAAGTTGGGGGCTTTAACCTATCACTTTAAAGTCCTCTAACTCTAACACTTCAAAGATTATTTTCCTATTTATTTGCACTAAATCATATGAATTACATTCTCATTAATACAACCACATGTGATTCTTTCCGATTGTTGACTGAGACAAGACCAGCCCGGTTCTTACATGTTCTCACAACAAATTTTAACATTTGGATATGACAAATCAAGAAGTAAATGAAGTACATGAATTTAAATCATTACAACTTCTTCTAACATTATAGATTAATACTCTCCATAAATTCTATCCAACACTTTTAATTACTTATCATTTTAAGGAGAAAGATAAAGAAAATTACTCAGAATACTTGGAGAAAATAAAACCACACTTTAGTTTAAAAGTAGAAATCAGTGTCAAACCAACAAGAAGTCTCGATTAGAACAAAAAATAGTTTAATAACAAAAGATAAAAACTTATCTCAAATTCTCCACCAAATTATTTAAGTTTCTTTGAATCTCTTCTCTTTTACAACACTCTTGAATCTCACAATAAAGCTAAAAACAAAAAGGATAAAGTAAATTTGTGGTGCCTGAAAATCTCTCCAAAACTCTCTAAAAAACTTGCCCTTTCCAACACCAGAAAAACTTTCAAGCGCACTTCAAAAAGTCTCAACTTCCTTCTTTTATAAATCTCAAAGAGGTGCCTTGATAATTCTGCAAAATGTGTATCAACTCGATGTATTCTCCAAAGGATGCCTCCTTTCATAAGTTCTTTTATCATAATTTCGTTTTTAGTAGTCATAACCACCCTCTTTAGCCAATAGGTGTCTCAAATGTCCTTTCAAAATTTGGCAAAATGAAGTAAACCATCACATAACTGCCTCTGACGCTTAAGCGCGGGGCCTCTAGCGCTTAGGCGCAGCCTTTTCTATTTCACCGGCGCTTAAGCACCGGATCTGGCGCTTAGGCGCCAAAACACTTTAGCACAATTTTCACCTTTTGCTCCAAATTTGATCATTTTTCACTCTTTTTGATATTTTTCACTCTTTTTGACATTTTTCACCTTTTTACTTGTACCTGAAAGAAAAACACACAAATACCTTTCACTAAAGAGCAGTATCTCAAAAATAGGTAAAAAAATGTGTCTAAAAATTCTATATACTTTAAGTGTATCAGGAGGCTCTGTGGCTGGCGGCGTCAAATGGTGGAGCTTAGCATTGAGAGTTTTGAGCGGACGAGGATGAGTTGGCGCCACGCTGGATAAGTAAAAAATAATGTTTTTTGAATTATTTTAAATGCCTAAACTTTTAAAAATCCATATTTTTCTCCAGAAAAATCATAAAAATAAAAGAAAAATACTTTCTTGCTCAGTGAACAGAGGAGAATAATGTGGACAAAAAATAAAAATTATTTTCTTATTCCCTAGCTTTTAATGAATTAAATATCCTATGGATTATTTTAATTCATTATGATCAAACATTGCTTATTGTGGCTTGAAATTTTGAGAGTTTATTCCTCATGACAGAGACTATGTCTTTTGACTTTTACAAGGTCAGAGGGCATCTCTATGCTCCAAACCCTAATTTTCAAACTAAGGTGGCCATTTTGGCTTATTTTAATTATATAAATTCAAATATCATTTGAAAAATTATTGGAATAATTTTAGTAGGTTTCCTGTGGTCAGCGAAGTCTAGGAAAAATATCATGTGTCTTGAATTATCTTGTAAATTCCTATATTTAATTAAATATAAATATTTTTTGTTGATTTTTGTAAATTATATACTTATCAAAATTTGACAAAATCAACCCCGCATTGTTCATAAAAATCATGTTTATCCATTGTAAAAATTTGAAAATTATTTGATTAGGTTTGAGTATTAAAGTCAATTTTCTACGAAACCCCATATTTTTGTACAAAAATAATTATATTAAATTAAATACACTTGGGAAAATTATTAATAGTAATTTTTTGAGTTCCTTGTGATCAGAGGCACTTAGGAAAAATAAAAATTATTCTTAGAAAAAAACTTAATTTTTAAGATTTATTTTGAATTTAAAAATAATTAATAATCTCAAAAATATCAAAATATTTCAAATATACCTAATGATTTCCTGATCACTTGGGACTCATTAAAATATTTTCCTAATTTTTCCTAAGTTAAAAATAAATTTTAAAAGCTTAAAAGTGGATTTTCCTTATTTTCCCATTAAAATAATTATAATAAATAAATTAAAAAATCATGAAAATACAAAATTTGATTTTTTGAGTTTTTTTAACTCAGAGGAGTCTAACAAAACTATAAAAATAATTTTCATAATTAAAACATTATTTTCTATTTAGATAAATCATTGAAACTTGTTAATAATTAAATAATAATAATAATAATTTAATTCAAAAAATAATGAAATTTTGGCTATGTATTTCTCTGACCTAGGAAAACCACTAATAATTTTCTCATAAATAAAAACTTTATTTTGGAAAGTTAAATAAATGAATTTTTGAAAATCTTTTTTTTTTTTAATTTAAATATTCAAATTAAATTAAATTTTGTGAAGTCCACATATTCTCCTCTAACATTATAATTATCTCATGGATATGACACTTTAAACCCTCAAAATGATTTGAGTTATGGTTAATGAGTTATGAGGTAAAGTGCCCCAAGGGCAACATAGTCATTTTAGACTTTGGTGTCTTAATCAAAATTTAGGATTAACTAAGGGAAAATGAGTAATTTTGATCCTAATAAAAATGTTTGGATGATTGAAATACAATGGGATTAAAAGGTAGAAACTCACTCACCACCCTTGCACAACATCAACAAAATTATAATTTTCCTAATCTACATGACCTGGATGTCGATTAAGATAGAAAAGATGATAACTTATTTTTTCTTAAGCCCAAAGTTAAGAATGATTTGACTATTTGATAAGAATGCATATCACTTAAATTAAAATTTTGTTGCTCATCATTTCACCTATCATGTTGTTAAAGGCTTAGTAGTGACCTAGGCTCAATGTCTAAACTCAATTGATTGGATTTAGAAGATAACATGATTGGTGATTAACATCTTGAAACACTACAAGCCTGACTTTAATTGTAGGCACTATAATCTTTAAATGACCTAAAATTTTCTTAGGGGCATCCACTCACATAACTCTTAAATGAAACATCAATCGATTAACCGGGTATCCTATCCTCGGGATAATTAAATTGTCAAGTTTCACTGAGCAACGATGTAGTTACACTTCAACCTCAGATTATTAATGGAACAATAGGATAAGCCCAAAATGAACTTGGAATATTTCAAGTGATCTTTAAAATGGTCCAGGGTCATGCCTCGAGCATTTTGAAATCCATTGGACATTCTAAAGGGCAAATTGGACTTTACATATTTTTGTTCTAAAAGCATCCACTAGGACCATATGAGATTCCATAAAATCATAATATAGGGTTTGTTAGCTAAACATTCATCTACTGTTGCAATTTAAATTCCTTGCAAAATTCTATATATATCTTGCAAGCACTGACCTTTCAGGTGGTGGACCGAGAAAAATCGACAGGTGCACTTTTAAATTATTGCATTTACCTTTTTGTACTTCTTGCCTCGAGCTTGCATGCTAAACAACAATGTCACCCTGCATGAAACTCAAAACTGCTAGGATAGTCGTAAAATCAAAAAGAAAACTAAAAATCAATCAAGATAAAATTTATAGCCACAACATTCAAAATATAAGACAACTCAAGATTTAATCACAAACATCACAAAACAAAAATTACAACTATTAAGACGTCTCTATCGGATGATCGGGAATCCCTCAAATAAGGTAACTTATGGATATTAACGAGATTTCTTATGGTCTAAATGAATGTATGAAACTCATTAAGTTGAGTTTTGTAAATTTATTTGGACTAAGTGAATTCGAAAGAAAATAGTGGTACTGAAACGAGGGAACCGTAGGATCTTAACCGGTGTCGCTCTAATCAACTTTAATATGCCCCACATTATTTAAAGAACCATAACTATCGGAACATTTGATTTGACATCATAACCTGACACATTAGAAAACTTAAACTCGTCACGACGATGAGCTTGAAGCTAGCATTGTGAGCAACTCGACCATCTTCATCAGCAAGAGGATTTACAACAACATATCTTTCCTTAGAATTAAACAACAAGTCATAGGATTTTAAGGTTGTTTTCTTATGCAACATAAATCCTCAACTCATCTTTAGGCCTTTGTATAGCTCTAATGTACAATATAAGCCCTAACTCATTTTAGGATTCCGAGGTTGTCGTTCGTTAAGACCTAAATCCTCATATCTTTCGAGCTATTTATGTGACTGTCTCGTATAGATGTAAGCCCTAATTAATAAAATTTGCAGGATGAAACACTTAAATATTTCTCTCCAAAATTGAAACCAAACAATATGATAGACTGAGAAATCACTGAGGTTCTCCTCCGGATCTATGACATCTTCTAGTTCTTCCTCTTTTTAACTCTACAATGAAATGTTCCAATTTTGAGACATCCCCTTTCACACCTCTTTGTCCGATCTCGTTGAAAATTCTTATACTTTTGACCACTTTGAAGATAATATTCCCTGATTTTTATCGAGAGTTTTCTTAGGTGACTTCAGTTATCTAAGATGTAATTAACTATAGGGGCTTGCCCTTATAGGTTGTTTTTCTGAACCCAACTTAACATAAATCCTATTTAATTTTTTATATTAAAAAAAAAACTTGTCTGCAAATAAAATAATTTTTGCAGACCAAATCGATGTCAAATATTTCTTTGTTCATTTGATTGAGTCTCGCCCTCAAGTCTTATGTTTATCTTTCAGGATAGATACAATTTGAGATATAGTGCTCTTTCATTCGAACTATGAAAGATATGAAATCCGTTTGATTTCATATTTTTCTAAACTTATATGCATATATAAATTAAATGTATTTTCAAAGCGAACGGGGGTTATATATATATATATATATATATATATATATAGAGAGAGAGAGAGAGAATCCGAAGGNTGCATCCTCCTCTTCCGGCCCGCTAATCAAGACCTTCTCCAATGAGCTCACGTAAAAATATAATTTTTAGTTTGGACTAGCGAGCCTGCTGCTACCGCTACCCTTCAAACTAGAGCTTATCATTTGAGCTCGATTTGAGCCGTCACTCACAATTGGCAGATGAGCCAAGCTCGATAAGGGCATTGCTTGCACTCCACTTGACTCGTTTACACCNAATTGATACTTAATAATCTCTATCCATGCATTTAACATTCATCAAATATCATTAAAAGAGGCAACAAGAATTTGATGTTTTGATGACACCTGAATAAGCGTGTAAATGAGGTTCGCTAACAAGCTCACGGGCCAAGCTTATTGAGTCATGAGCTCGAGTTCGAGCTCGATCCTGTCTCGACTTGACTATTTGGCTTGTGATTCGGCTTGATTAGCCTACTATTAGTCATTTTGATATATTTTCTCGTGAGATGCCACTACACCACATCCTCCTCTTCCGACCCGCTAATCAAGACCTTCTCCAATGAGCTCACGTAAAAATATAATTTTTAGTTCGAACTAGCGAGTCTGCTGCTACCGCTACCCTTCAAACTAGAGCTTATCATTTGAGCTCGATTTGAGCTGTCACTCACAATTGGCAGATGAGCCAAGCTCGATAAGGGCATTGCTTGCACTCCACTTGACTCGTTTACACCCGTAAACCTGATATCCTCAAGTGAAGTCATTAAGAAACGACATCAAAATCATTAACAATTAAGGAAATCAATAAAAAATCAAGCAATAATTTCTTACCTATATAAAATAAAATAAAAATGGTGCTTGCATTGCCTATCCTTTGCTTACATTTTTTTTAAATACTTAAGCGCAATATGAAATAAAACTTTTATTCACATTTTAAATTATATTAATTATTCATCAAAAACTAAATAAATAAATANTATAATTTCTTACCTATATAAAATAAAATAAAAATGGTGCTTGCATTGCCTATCCTTTGCTTATAATTTTTTTTAAATTCTTAAGCACAATATGAAATAAAACTTTTATTCACATTTTAAATTATATTAATTATTCATCAAAAACTAAATAAATAAATAAAATTACTAAAGGTTATCTAAAAAAAATCGTCCACATCGTCCATTCCACCAATTTAAAGCAAGAAATATGTTTTGAATGTCAACAAGCACATTTTCTAATGATTCTTAAACATTGGATAAATATATAAATAAATAATTGCATAAGAATCATATAATATAATAATGATACGATAAGCAGTGACGTAATCTGGACTTTTTTTATTTGGAGCGCATAAAATAATATTTTATTAACGGGGCAACTCAGAATGAATTGAATGTTTATTATCCCTTATGATAATAAATATAATTTCATAATTAAGATATGTTGTATTATATCTGACAGTCTTGGACTGAACATGTGTCGAAGAGTTGGTCATAGCGAGCGCAAAGATCTCCTAGCTGGCACAGAGCAAGTCACACAACCAATCGAGTTGAGGATGTTGACCGAATAAGCAAATGAATGACTCAACATCATCAGAGTGAGTGAAACAAGTTTTCTGATAAGGAAGGATTCAAAAAAAGTAATAGTAATTTTGACAATTACAGTTGACTGGCAATAGAGAAACTTAAGAACACTACCAATATTTCATAATGCCACTGTTATTTACTATAAATATGAGAAGAGTAACCTATAATAGGAGACTTTTTAGGGGAGAAGGGGCCACTAAGGAATTACTAGCTAACCTGAGCCTATCATTTGATCTCTCTTTTCTTCCCTCACGCATTATCCCTTATGTGTGATTTACTAAAATATATGAGTTAACACCCTAAAAAGTGCGATGAGCGTGGAATCATGCCGCAAATAAGTAGAGGAGTAACTCAAGGAAAAGAAAATAAACCTAGGGAAATAATGACCAACATGACTTGAACTTGTGAGTTTGTGACTCAACAGATGAATGAGCTTAAGAAACATATATTGGAGGCAATCAAATGTGCTCTTGCCACCAGGAGAGCGCAACTGCAAAGACTTGCAATGCCTAATCACTTGTGAAGGATGACTAGCCNAAAGGGCAACTCCCTAACCAAAATAGTGTCGACACATTACAAGAAAAAGTAATTGATTACTCAGAAAATAAGAAGAACACACCACAAAGCATCATTTGAAAAATCAACCATATAATTGTATTTACAAAAATACAATAAGAAAAATACATAATACTTAATTTTCTCTCTTTTGCAAAGCTCTGAGAATGCTCCACTATGGATCTCCTGATCTCATGTTGCTTTCTTCCTCAAAATTCCTTGCGCACCTCCCTTCATAACAACTCTTTTATCCATTTGAATAACTCCGTAAATCATGGATTTGAACTGCTAAAAACTGTCCAGACAGTTTCGGCACCTAGGCGTTAGTATCTCGGTCTGTCTGATCTGGTATGGGCGCCTAGGCGCTTAAGAGTTTGGCACCAAGGCGATGGTGAAGTGGTGCCTAAGCACCCAATGGCTAGAGTTTAAGTGTTTTCCGCTCAGATTCCCAAGTCTGGGACTGGCACCCAGGCGCCCAAGAATTATGGCACCAAGGCGCCAGTTCCTTGTAGCTTCCTTAGCTCCAAGTCACCTCCACTTTGCTCCATTTTTTCCTCACTGTACTCCACTTTTATAACATGTTGTACATGCAAAAAAATCATAAAAATACATTTCTTTACAGTGCAATTTCATTCATAAAAATGTGCAAAATATAAATGAAACTAAACATTCTTTTCTACACACCGGTAGTACCAAATCAGAGTTTCTGTTGTCTATCTCACAGAAATGAGATGAGCCCGAATTCACAAAAGTTATAGTTTACTAATGTCAGTCCTAGCATGAAATGTTGAATTTCTCAAGTTCAATTAAGTTTCTATCCTAAATTTTGAAAAGTGAGCCTATCATAACAAGCAAGATGAATTTTTAATAAGTTTAAGTGATGAGAGATTTATCCCTTGAATTAGTCAATTAGTGGTTAGAACTAAGGATATGATTCAAAGACAATGTCAATTAGGAGCAAAATCATTCTTATCATCTTTTGATACTCTAAGAAAGATTGGCAATCACGAGTTTAGTTCCTTAAATCTCTTGATCAGCCTCACAAATAATATCTCCCAAAAAGATTGCATTAGCTCAATAGCAATTTTCTTATTATAATGAGTTTGCGTGTTTAACCCTTTCATTCCACTAAGTGTCAAACTGGATATCAAAGTTCATGAAAGATTTTAAGTATTATACAAGTCAGAAAGAATGTACATAAAGATTGCAAGTTAGTGCAACACCTTAAAGACATTTCGATGCAAATCACTATGAAATCCTTGATTCTATCCAACCACAATCACAATTCAGTAAAGAAACTAGAAAAACAACTCACTACTCATAACAAAGCACATTAACACAAAATTTGAATTAAAAATAGCCCACACACAACAAGTTTTTACGCATAAATCTAAAGAAAAATACAACATAATTGTACTTATCTCCTTCCCTAACAAAGAAGGGGGATGAAATAAAAGTAGAAGTTTTATACCCTCTTGAGCTACACAATTCTCTCATTTCCTCTCGCAAAAAACTCCTTGCAATGCTTCCTTGATTTTACCCTTAAGTTTTCTTCACTCTAAAGTGGTAGGAAAAGGCCCCTCTTCTTCGTTTCTAGTGCTTTTATAATCTCTCAATGACAAGTCATGTCTAACTGTAGGAATTGTTAAGTTTCACAATCCGGCACCTATGCACTAGTGGTCGGCTCTTGTGCGCCATATGTGCTTAAGTGATTGAAGCTCTTAGGCACCAGTGGTTAGCTTCTAGGGGGTGCACTAAAGCTCAAGTACTACGAATATAGTGCAAATTTTCCAAGCTATTAAGTTTCCTATGGAAATTTTTGTTTACTTGGTGCCAAAGCGCCACTGGGCAGCTCCTAGTCGCTCATTTTTTAGGGCATAGGTGCCACTTTTGCAGCACCTACTTTTCAGGCTCTCCATTTGTGCACGATGTTGGACTAGGAATGGCACCTAAGTTTCCCCCCTAGGAGCCTAATCCTAGTGCCTAAGCGCTAGAAATCCAATTTGCTTCAATTAGCAATATTTTGAGCTCTATCTACTCCCTTTACCTACATCTTGCAAACAACAACAAAACCTTCCTCAAAGCATAATTTAAATATATAATATGGAAGGAATAATCTAAAAAAATACACATTTCATACACATGTCATACGTTGACTTCATTGGCTTAAATGCAACATGCCCAAAGGATAGCTATCCCTTCTAAGAATCAACGCACTCGTGGACTCGCTCGTTATACATTTAGTTATAATTTTTCTAGATAAATTATCATACCACTAAATAAATTTAATCTAGGATGATTTAGAAAAGACAACATTCATAACAAGAAAGATTGTCTATTGTTATATTGTAATGCCATACGAGCTGAAAAATATAAATGTGACTTACTAACGCTTCATAGATGTAATCTTTTCAAATTATAAAGGAAGAAAAATAGTGTATGTGGATGATGTACTAGTTAAAAATTAAAAGTTCGAACAACATATAAAAGAATTAGAAGAAATATTTGAAACTCTAAAAAAATATCACATGAAAATTAATCTGCTCAAATGCACATTTAACTAACGACAAGAAATTTTGTTGAATATCTCTTAATTCATAAATGGATATAAGGCTAATCTCGATAAAATTCAATCCCTAGTCAAAATGCAATCTCCTTGAAATATCATGGAAATATAAAATTTGATTGGTAGGATTGTTGGGCTCAGTTAGTTCATATCAAAATTGGGTGACAAATCTGCTAACTTCTTCAAAACCCTTTGATAAGCCAAGTGCTTCATATAGTCGAACAAATGCAAGTAAGCTTTATAACAAATAAAAGATTTCCTAACATCCCCTCCCCTGCTGAAAAGTCTAAAACCAAACAAAGAACTTTCACTATACCTGTGAGTCAAACTCAAAGTAATAAGCTCTATCCTGATCCGAGAAGAACAAGGAAGGCAGTTTCCCATCTACTATGTTAGTTGATTCTTCAGTGGGGTAGACTCATATAAATAATCATGAAAAAGCTAGCATTTGCTCATATTGTTTCCTTGTGCATGTTTTTCCCCTACTTACATATGCATCCAATCCAAGTAATCACCGACCACCCCCTCATGGTGTTCTTAGTTAAGCCCGAGCATTTTCACCGTCTCAAAAATGTCTTGTAGAGCTCATTAATCTCAATATATCCTATATCCCAAGAATAACAATCAAGGCTCAAGTTGTGGTAGAATTCCTAACTAACTTCACCAAGCCCCACGACCCGTCGGCAAGGTTGCCCTGAATCTTACATGGGTCCTTCGTGTCAATGGAGCATCCAATCAACGCCAAACAAACCTCAGGCACACACTCACAAGTTCAAATGGTGAACACTTTTATTACACAATGGAAGTGGATTTCGATGCTACCAATAACTACTAAATATGAAGCCCTCATAATTAGGTTGCATTTCACTTACGAGATGGACATCCAACCTCTCCTAGTAAAATCTGACTCATAGCTCATGGCTGAGCAGGCAGGCAGACAATTTAAGGCCAGAAAAGAAATGATGATGAGGTATCTCATAAAAATACAAGTAGAAATAGGAAAATTTGAATTCTTTTGAATTGAGTACATTTCCTAGGATGTCAACCAGATAGTGGGCCTCTTATTCAAATGGAATCATCTAAGAGGAAGGACTCTTTATAAACAAACAACATGAGGTATGCCTCCATCCATCATCTGTGAACAGACGAACAAACTGAAGCCTCCAACAAAACTATACTCAACTTACTTAGAAAAAAGGTTGGAGCAAAGAGAAATTGGGCTAACCTCCTCCCTTTTGTCCTCTGAGCAATCAAAATGACACCATTAACAATGGACGATCAAATTGCATCTATGTTATCACATTGAGTTGAAGTTGTGCCATAAAATATAATTTGCACAGTTAGAGGATAGTCGTCGTATTAATATTTGGTGATGAAAACTTGGGATAATAGTTGGAAGCCAATAAGGAAGAATTGGGGCTAGCGCTCGATCTGATCAAAGAACAACACACACAATCAGCCCTTTGGTGGGAAGAAATCAAATAATGTACTACTCGATATTATAACAGAAGATTGATTCATCCACGCAGGGCCAACCGTTAGGGAAACTTGATCAACCATGGATCAAACCATTCATTATTAGTAAAAAATTGCGCAATGAGCTTACAGACTATGAGCACACATGGGAAAGGAAATACCTCACATCTACTTGAAGTGCGGATGGCTTAAATTATTTTATCCTTGAAAAAGATTTGTAATTATGATTTTATTTTCAATCAGACTTTATATATATCATTTAGCAAATATATAAAACATTTTTCTACTAAAATATCCCTCGAATATCTCACATAAGTCTGTTTGGACAAAGGAAAGATGAGAAACTCTGGGAACTTACATAATCACCCCAAGAAAGTTTGGTCAAATGCCATCAACATAATCATTAAATGAAAATAGAAAAGAAAATACATAACAATCAAAATGACCAATATGGGTGTGAATAATCATTCAACGGCTTTTAGAAAATAGGAGCATTCATCTAACCCACTATTTTGCCTTATATGTTAAAAAGGTAAGATAGAAGAAACTCTCTGGGAACTCAATCTGTGAATCAAGTTAGATGTTTATGCCAGGAATAAATCGTCTATTGTATCTTTATTTTTTCTTCTCATTAATTCTTTGAGCAAATTATGATGCTTATCGAACTTATTCATTCACTTGATAAGGCTTCAACACTGCAAGACCTCTCTGTCATGAGTCCTCAGAATACAGTTCAAGCCCTAGCGACTAGATTCACCCCTCTTTGTGATGAAAAATTTTGCATTATGTAGCAAGTGAATCACCCTTGTGACAAGTCTAGACAATTATCACCATAAAGATAACGACTAGATCCGCATGTCTGGCATAATGCATGGCTTGTTCAAAGTATCAAAACTAACCTAGAAAGGCCAAAGTGAGAGACATGGGCTGGGAAAGACTTGGGCAAGATCTCCTGCATTCCTTCAAATTAGCATTGTACAATATAGTTTACTGACCTAGAGTCACGTCGGATATTGTTCAATCAAAATAAAAAAAAAAGTAACTTAACATTAGAAAAGGAGTAAGGTCAGGCCCAAAATATTTCATTTCATTAGCAATATTTTGTTACATGTTTTTTTTTTTGAAAAAAGAAAGAAAAGTACAAAGTGATCATACATTAGTCAACCAGTTGCAGCTAATTTTGGTATATTCTTCCATGCAGAGGAGATTGGGTTTCCCTTTGCCATATTGATGAGACTGTATTGGATCCCTGCACGGAACATCTTATTGTATTCGAGAATAAGCTCTTCGTCCATCTTCATATGATCCACAACCCCCATTTATTCTTGGGACAACCTCAAGAAGCTATTGGCTACTGATGTAGAAGTGATGATATGATCCACTTTACAAGTAAATCAAACAGAGGATGCATTGCTAGAATTCAAATCTTTGGCAAGATCACACGAGGATAGAAATCCTTGATCATGGAGGACATCCGGTGATGCCATATCTAAGANGTTTTTTTCAGGATCATTTTCAATCCTTTTCTTTTCTTTTTTTTTCTTTTCTTTTTTTTTTCTCTTTTTTTTTATGTGAGGATTACTATATCTGGATAGCCTTTAATGATTTTGAATTTCGCTATCCTCTTCTTAAAGTTAAAATTTTTTCACATTTCTTTACTATATAAATTTATATTAGCTTTAAAGATCTTTCATAAATTTTTAATCTTTTCTTCTTACATAAATCTCTAAGATTTTTAATACTTCAAAAATATAAATTCCTTTGCTTAAAATAGAAAAATATAGTCTTATTCTATCATATCAAATATTTCTTACATGAATCTCTAAGATTTTTAATGCTTTAAAAATACAAATTTCTTTTCTTAAAATAGAAAAAATATAGTCTTATTCTATCATACCAAATATCTTAATCTCTAAATATAACCTTTATTATTTAAAAATTTTACTTAAGTTTACTATATATTTAGAAGCATATATATAGTTATCTAAAATTACCCTCTAATATCAAAGGCCATGTTAAAATATTTTTTTCTTAAATATTTTGAAGATATAACTAATTGAGGACAAATAAAATTAAGTTTTTTCTTAAAAAAGGAATTTTTCTTCCACCCTCTTAAATTATTAAAATATTTTAAATGAAGAACTGAAAAATTAAGGGTTAAAGAAAACATTTAATATATAAAGAAAGGACACACATGTTGAAGGTTCTTATTTGAAACTTAATTCTGAAATATTGCATGTTAATATGAAAAGTTACAAGACTTAAAACATTAAATAGCACATAATACATATACAAATTTGCTGAAAAAGAGTTAACTACAAATACATCCAATAAAGTACTAAAAACTAATAGCAGTATTAAAAACAGTCTCACAAATCCATAGTTCACAATACAACATACAACAAAATAAAGTACCACAGTCCACAAACAAACAGTCTCAACAATAAAGTACAATTAAACATAAACTAAACAAAAATCTAACTAAAGCATCACCAATCATCGTCTTCTTCTTCTTCTTCCTCTTCTACATTCAAATTTTGTTGTTGATATGGAGTAAAAATAAGGTGAGTAGGAAACTGAACTGAATGATCACCCTTCATAAATCAGTCCATCGCATCATCATAAGTAGCATCATATTCAAACTTTTATCTTATCAAATCATCAATGTGAGTATTTCTGCCCTCCATATTTTTCATTCTATGATCCATTCTCAAAATATGTCCCCGTTGGATCATCATTTGCTCCATAAGTCCTTGGATAGTAGGGGTAATAAAAATACCTGAAGTAGAAGGAATATCCCTAGTCCTACTTCCAGATCTCCATCCAACATGAGATTCATAAGTCTTTATATTGGCAAGCCCAATAGGTTTTAGAGGTTCAATCCTCTCTTCTTCTGGTCTATAATCAACTCCTGCATGTTCACATAGTGTGAAGATCAAGGTTGGGTGTACTAAACCTCCAGAAGTCTCTCCAAAAGCAATAGATCTAGTGTTCCTATAAATAATAGAGCCTACATCTATCCTTTTCATTTGCTGGATACATAAGTTTAAATTGTTCCCATGCTTCATAAATAGATTCTCCTTCAAACTGATTAAAAGATGTAATATCATTTCAAAGCTTCGCAGTTTTTTATGGTGAAAAATATTTAGCAAGGAATTTTTGTGCTAAATTACCATAAGTTCTGATAGATCCAGGTGCTAACGAATTCAACCACATCTTAGTTTTATCTCTCAGTGAGAAAGGAAACAACCTAAGTCTTATGACATCATCTGATACACCATGGTATTTAAATGTAGTGCACAATTCTAAAAAATTGGCAAGATGTAAAATTGGATCTTCAGTTGGTGATCCCCCAAACTGATTATTTGATATCATTTTGATAATAGCAGATTTAAGTTCAAATGAATTAGCCACTACAGTAGATTTTTGAATACTACAATTAAATTCATCTACCGTAGGGTTGTCATAATCTCGTAAAGGTCTAAATTCTTGATGAATTTCAACATTTTGATCATTTTGGTTTGTCATTTCTATAATTTGTTTAGATTTTTTAAAATTCTTAATTTTTTTACTTTTTTTTATTTTTTAACAGTTCTTTCAATTCATAATCGTATGGCACTAGTCTTTT
The DNA here is from genome assembly GCA_002079205.1 of Phalaenopsis hybrid cultivar. Taxonomy (NCBI): domain Eukaryota; kingdom Viridiplantae; phylum Streptophyta; class Magnoliopsida; order Asparagales; family Orchidaceae; genus Phalaenopsis; species Phalaenopsis hybrid cultivar. Next base: position 69,535 of record JXCR01023138.1, read on the forward strand.
TGATCCTGAATTACACATACACTAACATAAAAATAAAATATTATAAAACACACATAAAATAAAATACTATAATAAGATATTCCTAAATAACTTTTTTTTAAAATTTTAAATAAGACTTTCTAAAAATAAAAATTTTGCTTTCAATAAAATTTTGAAATCTTCCCCGGCAACGGCGCCAAAAACTTGATCTCGATAACTACTTATGTGCACAGTATAATAATCTCTTTGATGATATTTTTCACTTATGTTTCCTTACTTTGCAACAGAACTAAAAACATGATCCTAGAGAAAAAAAGAGTTTAAGTTTTTAATTTATATATATATATA